>CM077173.1:19253313-19443313 GCA_039654105.1 Coreius guichenoti | reverse complement strand
ATTGGCTCTTCACTGTATTTAGTAAATCTCTTATTTATGTGTGTCAGCATCTTATTTACTGTTAGTGATGATGCAGCTAGAGAGAAGTTGACCTTTAAGACCAAGCTGGTATCTCAACTGATTAAAGTGTCAGCTTAATTACGATTGGAGTTGATCAGACGGCTCTGCTTTTCTGATGTTCTTCTCGCCCAAAGTAAAGCATCACAAAAGCCTGAGGGCAAGCAGCCACACGTCTGTCTGACTGAGCCATTTACCTGGCATGGAAACAGATACGTGGTCAGTCGCTCTCTCTGTAGGGCTGATGCACACAGTAAATTTCTTGTTCAGCGACCCATTCACAATAAATGTCGGTAGTTTTATTTTACATTGTAAAACCTTTGTCAAGTTCTTTTTACTGTTGTATTCAGTATGAAATTCAGAACATGTGATTTTATAAATGTTTACTGCTCTCCAGAGAACTTATGCTCACAGAAATCCCAAATAAGTCAAACAAGAGGGGGAAAAGCTACATCCAGAACATTACTGAAAAAAATTGTGAAAATGCTTCTATTTAGCATTTTTCAAATAAATACACTTTCAAAAGTCTGGGGTTAGTGTGATTTCTGAAGGATCATGTGGCTATGAAGACTGGAGTAATGATGCTTTGCATCACAGGAATAAAATAAATGTTTAAATATATTCAAATAGAAAAGTTATTTTAAATTGTAATAATGTTTCACTGTTTTTACTGTATTTTTTTTAATTTTTTTTTTATTATCTATATTTGATATATTTTTGATATATCAAATAAATGCAGCCTTTATGATGATAAGAGACCATAAAACAATAAAAAAAACTTACTAACCCCAAACTTTTAAATGATAGTGTATGTATTTTATCCATTGAAAATTGCATGATCAGCATAACTGCAACTGAATAATTAACATGAATTTTGTAATCTTTTCAGATTTAAATTAAACTTATTTTATTTTATTTAAGTATTTTAAGAAGTGGTAAATTCTAAAATTTTGTCTTTCATTCTATCTGTGGCTTTCTCCTTCTCTTTCAAATCTAAAGCAGCCTAACCAAAAACAGTTTGTTGTTTCAGCCTGGGCCTGATTTACAAAGGCAACAATCAGCATGCATGCAACATTTTTAAACTCTCTTAACCTTAAGAACATAAGTGCAGTTTACCCAGGCTCTTGTCACACATTTCAGAAGGTCAGGCAGAAGGCAATGTTTTGAAAGGCACATTAAATATTAGTTTACCCTGACCAGTTATTTTTGTGACTTTATCAAGCACAGATGGCTCTTGTTGAAACCATGGCCAGAGAAAGAGGAAAAAGGAAGAAGATACAAAATTTATCACGCTACCTAAATCAAATGAAAGTCAGGGCAGTTGCCATCAAAAAGACGTCAAAGATGACAGAAAAAAACAGAGAGAGAGGGAGAGAGAGGGAAAAGGGAATAGAGGCAATGCACAGTAGCCTGTTCTCAATCCTCTGTTGTACTTATAGGAAGAATTGGTGAAGAAAATCTGCAAGAATACATGACATTGTTCATTCATGGAGTCAAGTTACATCTTTCAATTCTTTTATTGATCTCATTAAGGTAATTGAAGAGTATAATTTCAAGCACTGTTGAATGCTGAATATTTAAAGTGCGAGTTTTACAAGAACCGAACATAATGTAAAAATTATACGCTACCATTCAAAAGTTTTGGCTTAGTAAGATATTTTAAAATACTAATTCAGCAAGGATGCAAAAATGATCAAAAGTTATGTTACAAAAGTATCTATAAAAAAAAAATGCTGTTCTTTTGAATTTTCTGTTTATCAAGTAATCATTGAAAAAAGTTTTTGATTTCACATAAATATTCAAAATCAAAATAATAATAATAAATATTTCTTGAGCAACAAATCAGCATATTAGAATGATTTCTGAAGGTTCATGTGACAATGATGTAATGAATGAATGCTGAAATAAATAAATCAATAAAAACTGTAAAAATTGCAATATATTATAATAAAAAAGTTATTTTAGATTGTAATATATCACATTGTTACTGTTTTCTGTATTTTTGATCAAATAAATGCAGCCTTAGTGAGCATATAAGATACTTTAACAACCATTTAAAAAATCTTATCGAATGATGGTAGTGTATATATTATAAATAAGTATTATTTATAATATATAGATTTATTGTATCTTTGTATGTTCTTCATATTTAAATTTTAAATTTAAATTCATTTTTATTTCATATCAAGGCATTTTGGCAGTAAATTGACTGTAGAAAAACCTTATTTTATTACTGTATTACTTTTCTCTTCATTGAACAATGTTCAAGCACTGTAAAAAAAAGACAGTATTCAATCGTTTTATTTATATATTTCAGAAATTAGATTTATGCCTCTCACTCAGAAACATGTTCAGATATATAAAAGACAGACAAAAAAGACTACAAGAAAGAAAGCTGTCTACGGGCTTGTGATAAATCACCACACAACGCTTCAGCGTGGTGGAGATTGTTTCTGCCTCAACAGATGCTTATAATTGGCCACCCATTATTGAGAGGCTCAAGTTCAAACCTCCTGTGAAGTCCTCTAGCCACATTTGTCTCAAAGCACAGACAGAGTTTGGTTTCTAGAATCTGCCTTCTACAAGGTGTGGTCAAGACAAGACAAACCGTGCTCCATTTATCAGTGGGTAGTCGGCAGCTGCATTGAAAAGCATAGCGTTTCAGGGCCGCTCTGGGTTCTTTGTCAGGCATGTGCTGGTGGGATGAAGTGGCTACCAGGGCCCAGTGACCCAGTCCACATCAAAGAGGAAACACATCTGGTCTTGGGCAGGTGGGGCTGCAAGGGGGAAAGGGAGGAGAGGTTTAAACAGGGTACACAATTACCAGCGCAGCAGGATGGATGAGACTACACGAAGGAGAAATATTGTGACACTTCCTGGAGTGTGTTGAAAAATTAGTGCGGTGCATAATTCACTTAATGTCATGATAGGCTTTTGAAAAAAAAAAAAAAAGCTTAAAATATTTAGACTGAGATTTACGTGTCAAATAAATATTTAAAGAATGAATTGAGATCTTAAAATCACCATGAAAATTACAATTATTATGTATAATTTATTCGTGCACATCATTATTATTATTTTTTAATTTGTGTGCCATCATAATCTTTCATCAAAATAACTTTCCCTCCCTCTTGCAACAACATCTCTTCTCTGATGACGCATTTACTGGCGCGAGGGCGGGTCAACCTGTCACTCACATGAGATCAACCAATAGCAAACCACAACCATCCAGTGCATTTTTTCTTGTTTGGGAAGCTGTTTCACTCAAATATACGTCACAACAGGGCTGTAACCACCATAGGTCCCCCCCAATAATTGGTAATGGCCAAATTGTCCCTCCCAAAAATATAATATTTCTTAAAGTGCCCCTATTATGCTATTTTAAAGTTTCCTAATTCAGTTTTGGAGGTCTCCAACAACAGGTTCACATGCATCAAAGGTCAAAAAACAGTTTCATTTTCTCATAATATACATTGCACATCACCACAATGTTCAATGATTCTCAAACGACTCGACGGATGAATCAGTCTCTCTAAATCCCTCCTTTCCGTGAGCCTACTCTGCTCTGATTGGTCAGATGACCCAGTCTGTTGTGATTGGTCTACCGCGTACAGCGTGTATTTCGGAAACAAACGGCCATTACCATAACTGAACTCCAGCTCTGTCCTGAGGCTTCCTAAAGCTCAGCGATTGTACACACTGTAAAGACAGTAACGATGACGTCGATTTTACACCAATCCCAGCGCGAGTCCGAATCTATGATGAAACATTGGAAAAAGAACTAGTTATTTAACCCGAACCTTGAGCAGGACATTTCTCAGTGATGCTACTCAGTTTGAGGTATAATATGAGATGTTTCAACTGTAATTCCTCACCATCAGAGTTAACAAGTGTGCGTGCATCAACAAACCCGTGTGTGTGTATGTGTTTCTAATTTATTGCGGTGCACATGCGGGAACTGTATCAATAACAGAGCATACGTTAGCCGAGCAGCGAGCACTGAATGACTGATGTAACATTAAAGTTTGCAAAACAAATCTTGCTCCATCCTTTATCTTTACTCAAAGTAGTAAAAATTACATACAATCTGCATTAATAGACACAGTTTTAGGTAATACTGCAGCCCACATCTGATTTACAATAGTATTTTAGTATGACAGTAATAACGTGAGTTAGCTGGTTAGCCAGATACCTACACAATATGAAACGAATATGAAAGTTTTCCCTGGTGTCTGCGCGCACAATAAGTGGACGGGCAATATGCTAACGTTTCGTCTTGACATCACAACAAAACGGCTTGCGATTCGTTTGAAAAATGATTTGTTTAATTGACGAATTAATTAATTTAATTTTGAGAGATAATAACTTTATATATGGTGCACTTTCAGATTTAAAACTTTGCAGGATGTTTTCATTCACTTAGAACTATGTTATACAGTACATGAAAGGATTAAAAAAAAAAAAAAATCCATAGTAGGGGCACTTTAATGCTGCTCTCCATTATGCACCGCTCTGTTTGTTGTTAGGATGACAGAAAGTTAAAAAAGTTACATTTTTAGGCTGGTCTGCCTCAGCAGTATAACAGCACTCGTCAATGTCAAAATGATGGCCAATCAGATCAAAGAAGGCAGGGCTTACTATTCACTGAAGACGAGTGTGAAATCCACGCAACACTTTTTAGTTTTTACAGTGAAAGTGTGCATGCGTGATAAGATAGAGCTAAACATTTAAACTTTTACGATGGATATGTTTAACAACTAACAGTAACATAGTATGATGCAAACTACTCAACTTTTTTAATGTATATTTGCCATTTTGAATTTAAAAATATGCTATCATTTAAATAATCATCTCATTCATAACTGAATGTGATGAGACAAGAAACGTTTTTTACATTTTCAATATATTAGACACAAACAAGAGTGAAATATTATTTACAAAGAGTTTAAATGGATTACTTCACAAATCAAGCGTAGTGCTAGTTCTGGCAGGTCACGTTAGTCAAGCTCGCATCAGCTGTCTCTCAGCTGATTCACTCCTACCTATAGGAATACGACACCTTTCACAGCATATCTATATATAGGGTCCATTCACTATTATCAGCAGCTATCGTGTTGCTCAGGAGCTAATTACCCTCCTCCATCCCCAGCTCCTCCTGTCATCCAGTCAGGATTTGGGCTTCTGATTTCCCTCTTCAAATCGTCATTAAGAACATTAATGATATCGCTACCTTATATTGGTTCTGTTCTGTTTACTCTAAGGGGGGTTTATCGCTGCTCTCCTAGTCTAGCGTAGCCAGACCTTCAGACTCACGGCAGAAGGTCTGGACTCCATCGCTCCATGCGCAGGGAGTTCTTGCCCAGAACAAAACCATACCGCCAATCCAAACTGTAAGCTAATTGTCAATCATCTTTGACGAAAGTGGTCCTGACAGAACTATAGGCTATAATTAGACCTAGAACTTCTTTTACCATTCTTATTTCTTCTTCATTCTCTTAAATCCCTTTTAATCCTTAGTTATTTAATTTCTTTAAATAAAAAGACCCGCCCCCCAAAAACAAAAAAACAAAAAACAAAACACCTTTGGTCCCTCCCAATGTTCAGTACATGGTTATAGCCTTGCATCACAATAGGGTAGAAAGAACTATCGTAACTTCCGTTTCATGCCAACTTTAAGGAATAGTACACATAATGGCTAACAGTTAAACTTGGCATGATGATATTGTGTTGCATATACTCATGTACATTACTGCAATTCAGTCATTTCTTATGATAGCAAAGACAAAAATGTCTTTTTGTGACATTAGACATTTAAACACACTGTTGCACAAGTGTTTTTGTACAAAATCAAGTGTTTGTCACTTGAGGGAGATTGAGCGATGGAGCATTTTTTTCTGCATGCGCTCTGTGTGTGTGTGTGTGTGTGTGTTTGACCTCTGTCACTCTGACTGAGCAGTATAGCTGGAGATTGCTAGCAGCATTAAGGTTAGAGGTCACCCCTCTCTGGGAATTCTCTCCTTAAAAGGTTATCTGGCCCTCAATTGGGCCCTCTGATGTGATCTCGCCCTGTAATTGTGTATGATTGAAATAATATATGAAATCAAACACAGGCTGAGCCAGTGCTTTTCCCACCCTTTTCTTTTTGATAAGAAAAACAAACTTGCACAGTGTCACACACCTTTATGATCACAAAGGTAAACAGTCAAAATAAAGTGACAGAAGTGAATATAATTTATTTTCATGAACAAAGAGAACAAAAAGCACCTTTCACTATTTTAGGTGTCATACACTTTTATTTGAGTGGCTAGGCAAGACATGACCAAAGAAAGAAAAAAAAAATAATGAACCAAGAAAAAAATTTCAACTGAATTTGAAAGCTAGTGATCACTATGACTTTAAAAAAAGAGTGTCTTCGACATGTTTCACCAGGAAAAGACATCATGAGGTGTGTGTGTGTGTGTGTGTGTGTGTGTGTGTGTGTGTGTGATGACACAATTCTTATTTTAAATCAAATCATCTGCTGAAGGCAAGCCTCATCTGGACTCTGGACTGACTAAATGTAGATATGTGAAAGGGTGATTTTTTTTTTTGCAACAGTATTTTAAATAAACATTTTTTTTTTACCTACAGTAATCATCATTAATCAATTTTATTATTAAAGAATATTTTTATTCCCTGCCCTAAAATAAAATAAAAAACCCAAAAGCAATAGCAAATTTCTCTGTATATCCATATTTAAATCCATTCACCCAAAGTCTTATCTGAAACGTAAATAGTATCTTCTGCATGCCTAGCCAAGCATTTTAAGATCCTTAATTGGGTACACACTCTCAAATCCCTTGTGTTTAAAACAAAAGAGTGGTCATTTCTTGTATCTCTATATCTTTCGCTCTCTCTCCTGTTTTCTGTTTGTTGGTGATTACCGGTATAGCACCCGTAGCGCATGATAAGCACGTTTATATCGCCCTTCTTTTCCGTAGTGTTGGACTAGAGCTCGTCTAAATCCGGTGGAAGCTTAATATTTATCCGACGTGAAAATAATTACTCAAAAGTGTTTCTCTTAATCCAAATAATGAGGGGCCCAGAGTGGAGCTCAGTGTCATTGTAAATCAGGACAGGGCAATTGACTCCTCACTCCTTGTAAGTTTCAGGTGAGGATGGGGGCGGATAAAGGTTAGCTTAGGCCTAATCCAGCCACGCTGTAGCCCTTAATCTGTTATGATACAAGGATGATCACTTAAAAAGGGAGGGCTGCAGGAGAAGGCCGTTTGACTGGGACCAGTCTTAAAGCGTGCTTAGTGGCCCGCTGTCTCCACAGTTGCCAGAAAAGCTCTTTTATGTGTGTAAGACTATGGAGAGGTGGGAAGAATTGGATGAAAACATCTCAATATCAGTACACTGCACGCTAATTGTTTGAGGAGCTATAAGAGAGATAGAGAGAGACGTATTTCGCAGTGTCTAGGCAAAGCTGCGTGGAAACCTGCTGTCAGTCGGCAATCCGGAGATCATGTGCCTATACAGTGGCCGTGGGCATGTGATTTCAATGGGGCACATGGGGAAGGATCATGTATTGTAGAGTGCTGAGTGCCATTATGGTCCACATGGAAAACAGCTCAACTTGTTAGAGAGTGAGAAAGACAGAGCGAGTAAAAGTTAGAGCAAGGGTGAGGGAGAGATGGAGGATTCAATATCCTATCCCAGGGCTCCTGTGTCATTGCAGGGGGATTAGGCTGGAGAAATCTGCATGGCTTTGCTCTGAGAGCTCAGGGATGGAGCGGAGTTGGCTGGCCTCCAGCGTGACGGCCATCTTTCCAAGGTTTCAAAAAGAGAAGGTTCTGAGCTCTTTGTTCGCTTGCTGTCATCTGACTGATTTACACTAGACTTTGAGCTGTTTTTTTTCCTATCATTCATTTTGTATTGAAACATGACAAAATGATTCTACAATCATCTTTACAGTGTGCGCCCTTGAACCATGTCTTCAGTTTAGATGATCATTTTAATGCGTGGTTGAAATGCTTGGTCTCTGTCTGCTAGTAAACTTGTTTTAAATCCACTTTAATGTAAATAACAATCACCTCTTTGACTAGATATTAGCACTTTTTAGAAATCCATTTTTAGGGCACATCTCCATGCATACTACTCCCTTGTAATTTGGCTTGTACCAACAACGGTTCACCAGCAATTATCTGCATATTTACTAGGTTGCTTTATATGGTAATAACATGATGAAATCAATCCACGCAAATGTTTATTGACCATTTTGTACTGCCATATTGATCGGCGTGAATGTGACCCGATACATTGCTAGCGTGCATCTTCATTATGCCATTTGAGAGAGGTTATTAGAATGGTGTTTAAACGAGCCTCAGTCCGCTGTGTGACTGGATGAAATGTGGTTATGACGAGTTGCCTTTGAGAGCATGGAAGAGAGCTTCTGGAAAAATTTGGGAAGTTTGAGGAACATTTGAGGTTTTGTTGAGTGTTATATGTGATAAAATTGATTAATTTGATTTAATAAATGTATATATCTGTTTATGACCATAAATATACTTTAAATGCTAATCTTAATTTGTAAATCATTTCTGTGGTAAATGAATATGCTATTACTATATCAAAGATAACTAACTAAACTAATATTGATACATTTTAAATATTAATAAATGTGAAATATATTAATTTTACTAGAAAATGTTGCACTGAAAAATTAATATGGTGGCATTGTTTGACCATTTGCCAGTTTTATTTACTCTTTATTTTGTCATGTATAGCTTATTGTGTGATGTCAGGATTAGTTTGTTACTTTACTTTAAATTGATTAGTTGATTGCTAAGTCTACGTGTGCCATTTTAAGGCATTTGAGTGTTTTTGTCTCATTAGTGTTCATGTGACATTGTCAATAGTTTTATGTAACACATAATTGGCTCTCCATGTTCATTTCTTATGAAAGACATAATACTGAGTTATGGGTACTAAATGATACTAAATGGGTAATTACTACAATTCCAAATGATCATTTAATACTATTTATAAGCATGGTGGTTCTTTTAATATCATATCATTTATTATATATCAACTAAATATTTTTGTATTTGATCCATTTGCATGTACTCATTTTGATTGTATGAAAGAACTCATTTGAGTAATAGTTACTCAGTTCTAAAAATGATTATATTTAATTAACATTGCTTCTAATAATTTAATTTTTTTCATTGCAATGTGGGACATTTATACTTAGTTAATTTATACAACAGCTGCATGTTTTTTTTTTCTTGATATTTCGTCAACATGGAACACAAAATCCCAAACCATGAAGTTACTTGTTTATAGGTTTTCAAATTTTCTCTTTAAGCAGGGGAATTTGATAATTCTCTTAACATATGTCCAAATATATCTTGCTAGGCAACGTTTGATCCAGCTTTGATGTGATGTGATCTTACACCTGATAGCCTTGATGGAGTCTCATTATATTCACTCTGGTTCCCTTGCCGAGGCTCAGAGTAGTGACTGAAGGAGGGGTGCTAGCAGAAGAGGGCATGTGCAATCTCTTTTGTCTGGATATAAAAGAATAAATATCCTGCTAAATCCAGAGTGCTTGCCAGGCCAGCTAAATCTTACGCTCAGTATTCACTGCTGTGTTTCGCTTCTCTCTCTCTCCCGCTTTCTCTCCCCGTCTCTCTGTCCCTCTAATTCCCTCTCATTTCTAAGCAGGAGAGGGAGATGAATTGACTGCCGTTTGATGTGTTGATTGGCAGAAGGAGAAGGAGATGTGCTGAAGGACAGCTGTATGTGAGTTTGTCTCGGGGGACAGCGGCTTGATCGCTAAATGAAGACCTCTAGTGCTTTCTTGTTAGCCACCGTGGATCCACCTTGCAAATAACGCACAATTAGTTGAAGCACAATTAATGAAGCAGGATCTCTGCGTGTGCACAGTATGAAGCCACAAAGCAGTGTCTCGGGACGCTGTGGGGTATCGGGGTCCAGCGCCCGAGGGCAGAGAGTGGTGCTGGCCCTATCAGTATCTCTTTGCTGTCTGTCTCCTTCACTCTTCATTTCTCCCTAGTGTAAGAGCTTTGTACTCCCACAAAGAAGCTCGCTTGAAATCCTGGACAGAGAAAATGCAAGACAGGGAGAGTAAGAAAAAAGGTAAAGGAGAGAGAAGCGCGATGAGAAGTTGAGCATAAGTGATCCCCTTTGTATTTCTGGCACAGCTGGGAACATCTGATTACATTGAGATCTAAAGAAATATTGCAAGTTCAATACAAGTTAAGCTCAATTGACAGCATCTGTGGCATAATGTTGATTGCCATGAAAATAATATTGACTTGTCCTTTGTTTTCCTAAATAAATAATGAAAAGAAACTTTACAATGGAAGTGAATGGGGGCCAGTTTTTGCTGGACTTACCAGCAGAAATGTGTCCCTTACAATTTATGTGAGCAGTAAAGTTGTTCTCCTCATTTTTTACTTTCATTCTAAGCATTAAGTTGTAAATTGGATATAAGTTTAGAAAGAAAAAGTTAGTACAATAAGCAATTTTTAGCGTATTCATATTGTTTACATCATGTGGCCATATTATTGAAACAGTGAGTATTTTAACATTTACAGATTGATTGTTAACCTCATCATTAGTGCCTCACTATTTTTGCTTGTGTGTGTGTGTGTGTTTGGCATTGTGCCACAAGTGATGTTGATTGATTGTGTTGAACCCAGAATATTCCTTCGGTCAGCATGGTTTTGCTGAGAAGCCATCACAAGCAGCAACTAACCAATCTTTATATATAGTAATATCTGTTGAGATTATCAGTTCTTTTGAAGAGAAATACAAAATGAAATATTAAAATAAAATCAGCATTTAAAATGATGATGATAAAAGGTTTTTAAAAGACCAGCTTATGATTTCTTAATCCATTTTATGGCCAATTGAAATTCAGCACCGCAGCTGAGCTCAACAGTGGCCTTACGCTCCCAGACTCACAAGACCAAACATGTAGGATCATCCCAAAATCTAGAAAATGCTTGTTTGCTCTGGCAAGGCTAAAAGCGTTGGCATGTCCACTCTCCCTTCTGCTGGTCTAATGCAGCATGGGTAATGCTGTCAGAGCAATGCATTGTGGGGAAGTTTGTGCCACTGCATGATGAAGCGTTCTATTTATATTAAAATGAGGGGCTTCTCCTGAGGGAGACATTGAGGGGAATGGAACAACAAACACCCAGCTTTAGAGGCCTGCCTGTGTGTGTGTGTGTATGTGCGTATGTATGTGGAACAAGAGAAGGACAGTGACAGCAAAAATGGCAACCCTTCATCCAGAGTGGCCCTTTGGACCCTGGGAAGAGTTATAATGTGGTCGCAAGACATTGTTGCAGGATTTTTTTTTATTTCTAGTGTTGCTGCCTTTGGTTTTTGTGGCATATAGTCATAAAATACCACACACTGTAATAAAAGGAGAGCCTTAAATCTAGCTTGAGTGACCAGTGGGATACGGGATGCGGGTGGTCATACAGGTTTTTTTTTTTTACCTTGTTAATGTGCAAGCCAAAAGCCTTCAAAGCTTGCCATGGTGATGGATGACCCATTGTTTGCTGCTTTTAAAGTGTGTATTTGTTACTGTATTGACCTCTGTCATTCAGACCCCATTTGAAAAGCTCCTAGTACATTGGTAGTTGGTTTAAAATGTTGATCTTAGCTCTCTCTAGTCACATTGCAGTTAAATCGCATTGCAGCATAAAGATAAACATTAAGGCTAAGACACACCAAGCCGACGGTTGGCTGTCGGGCAATGTCGGGACGTTTTTGAGCATCAGTTGGCTTAGTTTTTCTAGTGTGTTCCGCACCATTGGCTCTAGTCGGTCGCCGTCTGGGTTTTTTTGGGCCGATTCAGTATGTTTAAGCGGTGTCGGGGTATCGGTGAGAGAGAGAACTCTGATTGGCTGTTCAGCTTAGAATACGAGAAAGTGATGAAAGTGAGCAAAGATACAGATAGAAGGCTGTTATAATTTTACATCATCTTACCTGAGCATTCGAATGCACAGATATTTTCATAACATGAGCCGACTGGAATGAAGAAATTGATCAGAGTAATTGATATTCAAAAAGGTAAGCAAGCGCTGGTTTGTATATCTGCAGTCCTAGTATCATTTTCCCTTTTTGAATGATGAAAAACGTAAAAATGTAATAGTAGACTCAAATACGGGTTACGTTTCAAGCATGCAGGCTCTTCGTCAGACAATTAAAAGTATATACTCCACAAGCCTTTATAGTCGCAGGTGACTAATCAAGGCTCACATGACAAAAACAAAACAAAACAAAAACTGAAAACTGAAAATACAAAAAATTAAGTCATGGAACACAAAGGCAATGGAAAAATACAAGATACTAAATGTGAAAGTCAAATTTTAAACATGCAAAAATAAATAACGAAAATCATGATACCTGCATAAACTAATAGAAAACCAAGAAAAAAATGTAAAGAAACGGATGAATATCAAAATCTTCATTTAATCCCCTAGGTGCTGTAGTATCTAATGTGTAAATCCATAAGGTCTCACGTTTTTTATTATCTCTTTTGTCAAGCACCCAACTTTTGAGCATATTTTTGCCGGTGATGTGCATGCTTTGGTCCTGATTTTGCCTTTTTGAATGATGAAAATAGACTTATTGTCACCTGCTGATATAGACAGATATTTACTTACATGCAGGCGCAGAATGCACATGCTAGTTGACACAGTCACCTTTAGTCCTTTTGGTGTGTTCAAGCACAGCTTTCTGGCCGAGACGCAGCCGACGAGAGGCGACGACACAGTCAGCTTTTGTCGCCACTAGTTCTTTGACGTCAGCTTGGTGTGTCCTGGGCTTTACACTGGTATTCCTTATTGTTCTGGTATGTATTCAGGCTAACATTCTTACTACCTGTAATTCATTTTTATTCAATTTATCTGTCTATTTTGGTGTTTGCACTGGGCCAAAGACGTGCTGGTAAGGGTTAGATGCTTACAGTGCTCAAACTGGTGACTGACAGTTTGAACTATATCTCATTATGGTGTAATCCCCTCCAGAAAGGCCATCCCTGACTTCATCAATACAAAATAGGCCTGTGAAAATAACACACCACGATGTCTCACTGTGCAGCACCAACAGCAATGAAAAGCGAGTCTGTCCTGTGCGTGTGTAATGATTCTGCCATTACAAACAGTGGAGGTTTCTCTTTTTTCTTTCTCAAACGGCCAGAGAATGGCCTGCACCAGGCTAGTTAATTAAACTCAAGGGTGAAGCATTATTTGTGGGAAAAAATCCAATTATTTCTCCTTTCTACCCAGAGAGAGAGAGAAAGAAAAAGAAAAAGAGAGAGTCAGGATGTCACTTGGAGATGAGATGGCCACTTCACTTCTCTTAAGATCTTCATTGTTCATCTGCGTGGGCCATTCATTACGTTGAATTATTTTCCTCATTTGCAAGTCAGGCTATGTCATAGATTTTTTTTTTTTTTTTTTTTTTTTTTTTGGAATATTGGAAGCTCTTTATGCAATATTCTGAAATGATTTCTTATTTATTCATACATTTTTCCCTCTGAAAAGGTTCTATTCATTTGCCTTAATCTCCTATTCTCTCACAGAAAGGAAATAACCCATGATAAAAAGGCAATCATCCTTGTTTTTTCTGTGACTTCAAAGACAGAGGGCATTACAGTTAGACAAAGGGCTAATTTAGTTTGTAAACCTTAATTATAACTTCATGGTTTTATTTACGGAAACGTTAATTGGTGAGATTTTGTCAGAGCATAAACCCGTATTCCAGCACTGCAATTAAAAGCCTTAAATTCAGGGCCGGCAGCTCCCACATTATGGCTTCAAAGGCAGAGAAATCAAAGTATCTTAGATCCGCAGGTGTGGTGTTCATTACACTAGAATTTGGTATTTTGTTTAAAATAATAACACAGCTGTGGTCAATAACAATGATAAAACTGGGCATTCAGCGAGCAGTTCGCTGGCATCAAATAGCATCAGATTTGTTTATTTATTCACCTGTCATGCATTATTGCAATAGTTCTAATTAATGTGTGTTTGTAAGTGTGTGGAGGGAGCATATTGGGCGAGATGTAATTTCACTCTTTCATCCGTCCGCAGGGACAAGCAGGGCCCCTAATCTGGCCCCGTGAGCCCTCGCCCTGGGTTGAACTTTAGACCTGAGAGGGTCAGCCACTGGCCCGCTGGGAGACTGCCTCCACCGGCTGGCTTAATCCCGGCCAGTCGATAGACGTGGGCTACTGGGGCACGGATGGAACCCTCCAGAGTACACACACACACTTCAACGAATGCACACACATATATATATACATATATATATACACATGCTCAGACATGTAAACGGCTCATTTCAATATGTAGTAAGTGGTGTTATCGACAAGCAGGTGCAAAAGTTCATTCACATGCACACAATTTCAAATGCACATTCACATAGATGCATATATAAGAGGATCTAATTTCAAGAGACCTATAAAAAGTACCATCAACCTGATGTAATCACACACACACACACACACACACACACACACACACACACACACACACACACACTCACTCACTCACTGGTATATTTATGCATATGATTTGAGGCAAGCTCAGGAGCCTTTACCTCAGGGCACAGTGTGCTGGATTGATGTGGTAATGTTTTAAAGGGCAGCCAAGTGAGTGGAACATCACTTTAGCAGCGGGTCAATGGAAGAACTGATCTTCTTATTTAGATTTGACAGGATAAGATTGATCTTTTTCTGTCCACTACATGGTTTCACCATTTTTTAACACTACTGAATCTGAACTTTGGTTAATGGTTTACATTACATTATGATATAATTCAATAACAGAAACTGACAAGTAACCTTTGTTGGGTTTTGACTGACAGGCACCAGGTAGATTGCTGTAGCTCCCAGCCTCCATAAAAATGAGATGGGTGAGTGAGGTAGAGATATTGGTGGCAACTCCCTAAATTACAGTACTTAATAGGAAGGAAGAAGGAGATAGGAAATGAAGGGGGGTGAGAATGGGTTTTTCAATGAGCTTGACTCTCTGGGGAAAGGATCGGTCAGTAGACGATTGTGATTAGGGTCAGGATGGGAATATCATCAGAGGGACTGGGCAAATTTATTGTAGGGTTGGGGTTAAATATATGGTTGTGTGCTTTTGAGCCCCAAGGTTATAGTTACAGTTCAGGTAGAAATTCCATAGGTTTTTTTGTCTGTATATGAGACTGTAAAAGACTGTACAGTAATAGGGTATGTTAGTGGAAATTATTGTATTATTTTTATTTATGATTATTATTTTATTAATAGTATGTTAAATTATTATATTTCTAATCTTTTACATATTTTTAGTTGTATATTATATTTGAAAAGGTATTTATAATTTTATATATATATATATTTTTTTATTTTTTGTACTTTAATATTATATTATATTATATTATATTATATTATATTATATTATATTATATTATATTATATTATATTATATTATATTATATTATATTATATATACTGGTGATATTATATTAATACTTGTCACTGTTGCTTATTTTTGAATGCAGAGAGCTTGACAGCCTCACATCAAAAAACTGTAAATATCTTGGTGCCAGAACTTTCTAGTGTACAGAATATGGATTGAAGCGATATAATTTTCCCCCCCAAAGTTTTAAGACGTTCCCACAGTAAAAAGAGCAAAGAGTCATACCACAATCCTTCTCTGCATGTATCGCCGTCCTCTTGTTTCTTATTCACTCGTGTTGTTCCTTATTGCCCACTGATAATGTTTGGAAAATGTTTGTTTGACCATTTCAGTGATATGCAATTTGTATTACTTACGGAGACATGAAGGTTCAAGCTCATCACTAATCTGTACACTATGTCTCATTCCATCAGTCTGCTTACATTTTGTTATAGACCTGCCCAATGGATTAACTCAAGATGTCAGCCTTAATCAACTCTACGCCTAAGGTGTAATATTCTAATGCAGGTATAAAGCAGGGACACACAGACTTTCGTGGGTTAATTACATCTTATCTGGAAGAGTGACAGCCAGAGAGTTTGACAGATAGATAGACAGATAGATTGATAAATAGATAACTTTGACCCCAGGGCTCCTTGTGAATTTCACTTACACACTGAAATGGCTCTACCTAAACTGTTTATTAACGAGCAAAGGGAGGGTAGGAGAAAAAAAATAAATGACCAGAAAAATAAATTAACGTCGGCTTGCAGCCCATTTCTGTCCAATCAAATGGCCAAAGATTACCCCATATAATTATACTAAAGGGCAATTGGTTGATATGAGTGCAGGTCGGAGGTCGTGGCCGGCATAAGTGATTCGCTGGTAGACTGTAATGTGGTCTGTTCGTCTCTGGCTCTGACCCTATTCCACTGCCTGATTGCCGCCTGTCACCTTCTCTTCAACTCATGTAAATTGTGTCTGCTACTCTAGCACTGGTACGGAAAAAAGGGTGGGGGGGACTGAATGTTTGTGTGTGCGGGAGGGGTTTTCTCTGTCCAGCCAAACTGTGGATGCTCTGCTTGTATCGAAACCCATGTGTCTGTAATGGTTTCTGGCTGGCAATTTGAGCGACGACGTTTTGGACTCATCCTCCTTAATAGGTTGTCCTCCTCCGGCTAAAATTGAATAGCCCCGACATGGCCCAAGGCGGGCGATAAAAATTCAATAATTCGGCCGGGGTCAGAGTCCTGTCATTTTTTGGGGATGGGGGTGAGTAATTATGCTGCACTAACATGGAGAGGGGGGTGAAGGGTTATTAGATTGAGGAGGAGGTGCACCTGAACTTTGATAGTACCGTAACCTTCACAAGTTTCTCCAAGTTTCAAGCCATAAGACCGTCTGCAATAACCCACACAATCTAATGCACTGTATCTTGCAAGGGAGCTAGGGTACATATGGCCAAGTTATTTTTAAATGTGGCAATTTTAAATGTTATGATACTTAGGTTATTAAATGCTTTTTGAATGGAAAAACATTATGGCAAAAATGCTCTGCATTCTTGCCTGCGTTCATGCGCATAACGTATATTTTCACTGATCCCTTATATATGTCACAAATCAACAAGCATAATTCTCCATAAAATGTCACAAAAGCAGTTCTGATGGAAAATTGAAAACGAAGGAAGATGAGTCTCCCTCCTCTGAGAGCGAGTTGAACGGAGGGAGTCGCATGTCTTTTGTCCTGTCAGTTTTATATGACATTATTATTCTCAGGGTTGTAAATTCCAGGCATGTTAAGATCTCAGACAACAACAATATAAAATTCAATCAATGAGGTGCTTTTTGTGGCTGCCCCTGCAGATATTGTGCTGCCTGTGCGAGTTCTTAAATCACAGGCAAGAGGATTCTGCATAATTGCATGGTGGCGCAGATCTGATGTGTGCTGTCTGCGTGCTGGCCCGGGCGTTATTGAGCTAATGTGAATTGCTGTTTAAAACAGGCTCATAAAATAAGGCCGTTGACACAGGGTCACTTTAGAGCTGCGTGTTTTGTCGCACGTTATATTACAGAATTAATATTGATATGTGCTATTGAATTTAATTTATATTTATGTGTAACATTGACAATGAAATATGAATTGTTACCACGTTTTTCTGCCCGCCTCTGGGATAAAAGTGCTCCGCGTATATATTTTTATTTTATTTTGTCTTGCTACTCATCTTCCTTGAGATAATGCACACCACAATTTATTCACCACAATTATTTATTTTAAACCTAATAGTGCACTGTCAACCACATTCTGTATAAACATTTATTGCAGTTCTGTTTTATATATCCTATACTCTAGGATTTTTAATGAAACATTATAAGAACATCCTATAAAGAAGATATTCAAGCCTTTTAGATCTGCTGATTAGATTTACAATATTAGAATTTTATAAAAATCAGGTTTTATAACTTTAGCAAGTTAAAAATATACACTGATTTAGTACTAAGAAGTCAGTATTTCAATTTTGTGTTTCAATACTTTAGTGGATTTAGTTTATTTAACACACATTATGCATGCTGGCGTAAGTCTGAATGTGTAATTGCTGACGAGATAATGATTGAGCATTATCTGATGGCCTTGTCATTAGGATGCTAATGAGAGACTGGTCTACTCTGCCCAGCCCCGTCTTCACTCTGTGGCTTAATGAGAATGACACGGCCCATCGTGGATCATCCTCCAGTTAATATTTCCAATCTGTTAATCAATGAGTTGATCGATAGATGGTAGGGTGAGGGGAGACAGACCGGGTCCCCCCAACTGTCAGCATGGTGCCCCAGTGGGATTACGGGGCCACACTGGCTCTCTGGATCAGGTGCCGGCTAAAGCAGCAAGTCCTCATGGCAGTTTTTACAGTTGGAATTTTAAATGCTTGTTATTTTAAAACATTGCTAAGTTATCAGCTGGCTATATGTGACCCGTGCTGGCAAAAGGAGTCAGAATGTGCACAGGATAATTTCGAGCTACAGGCAAAACAAATGAAAAATGGTGATTTTGGTCGATTTTGAGGTTTTTACAAAAATTAGTTCATGAAGCTCTCGTCTAGCGATCCCAATGCTCCAAATAGCAATTAAACATCTAAAAGTATCTTTATTTGTACATTTTCTGGGAGGGTTACCTTTCCTTTGTCCATGAAAAATGATCTTACTCGTGCTGACTGTGAACGTTTGGTTAACTGTTGGGGAAAAACCTCTGATGTGTGACATTATTTTAGATCCGTGCGGTACAGTAGGTCTTAATATATAAGCTGTCTGTTTTATTAATGCTAATCAAACAATTGTGGTATCATGGGAAAAAAAGTTGAATATATATTTTTCCTATAGATATTTGGTGTCAAATTTGGTGTTATTACCAGGGATTTTAAGGTATGGTTGCTAGGTGATTTTGTTTTGCAACCTTCAGAAAACTTGAACTCGATTTTTCTCAAAATTGACTATGCTGACTATATCGACTTCAAACAGGTGTAGCTCAGTCATTTGTTGTCCGATTCAAACAAATCATACATAATTTTGAAGGTTTTTTAATAGAGAATGAAAATAACAATAACTTGCGACTCATTTTGCCAGCACGGGTCACATATGTATGTGGAATAAAAAAGTTATTTTCATATTTTATACAAAATAATGGATGGCAACAATATGTGTAATTATAATTTTTAATTACATTTTTTTTTTTTTTTTTTTTTTTTTACACAAAAAGAGCTGGGGGAAAAAAAGCAGAGACAGCCACACCTGGTGCTGTATATTGGCCACAATGCTGACTGGTTTCTTGCAAAAAAGAAAAAAAAGAAGATCAAAGTGCAAAGGGGAAGAAAAATCATATTAACAGTGTAATAAGAAAAGATTTGGCTGGTATGCTGCAGGTCGTGGAGCAGTAGCTGAAGGGAGGTCTTTATTTTGACATCAAGCTGCACAAGCTGCCCCCTTAAAAAGCTTATTATGTTATCTGGTTGTGGCAGTGCCGGCCCGTTCCCGGCCTCGAAGTAGGCGAGCTCAGGACCAAGCTGTAGCACATTAGAGCCAATAAATGTGCGTTGGCACTACTCAATTTAAAGTAAAGCCCTCTCTTGCCTGGCCGGTCTGCCTCATTCCTAATAGGGTATTCCACAAACGCAGCTCATCAATTGCGGGATATCTTGTGTATGGCTACTTTTTCCTTTTTGTTGCTTTTTTCTCGTGTGTGAGAGGACAGACATAGAGTATTTTAAGTTTTGTGATTTCAGATTGTAGATGCTTGTCTTAGATTAGATGGGAAAATAAAAGCCGTGAAAGCTGTCGATGTCACCTACAGGACAGAATTTTTTTATTATTATTATTTAGTTTATTGTGTTTACATCACATTAATCTGCAGAGGGTTTCAGTTTTTTTTTTTTTTTAAAAAAAAGTATTTTAAAGAGGATTTTTACACTCATAGACATTTGTATTACTGCATTGAGAAATGTTCTTTGATTTCTGCAGAGAGGCTAATATCAACCTACAAGATTAACTTAAGCCTCTAAAGTTCACAGAGATTTTCTGCCGTTGTGTGTGTGTGTGTGTGTGTCTTGTTCTGTTATGATTCAGTTTTTCCAATCAACAAAACTTATGTGTTTAATAATCATCTGTTATATACAGGCTATAATGTATAATATTTACAATTATTTATATGTATTTCAAGATAATTTTTTCAGTATGTTGTTATGTTATAATCTATGTTATAATAATTTTGTGTGAATATTTATTTTGGGGCATTAGATAAAAATATCTCTTTATAAAAATCCTTTAGAAACAGTTAAAAAATGCAGTTCTGTTTCAGTTTTTAAGTGTATATGTTTAAATATTATATGTTAAAGGGTTGGTTCACTTAAAAATGAAAATTCTGAATCTCTGGAACACAAATTAAGATTTGTAGAGACACGATTGCTTTATGTGATGAACAGATTTAATTTAGGCTTTTATTCACATATCAGTTATGATAAACGGATGCTCAAGCATTCACTTGATGTGCGAGAACCAATAAGGTTCATTCCCGCGTGTTTCACAGCACATTTAAGCTTCCGCAAGAACCAGGTTCATTCATGAACGTTTTGAAGTGTCAATGTGGTAGTTACTTAAATGAAAATATTTTTAATGAAATCTGAGGAAATTTCTGTTCCTCCATTGACAGTCTGTGTTCCGAAGATGAACGGAAGTCTTGCGGGTTTTAGAACGACATGAGGGTGAGTAAATGATGACAGAATTTTCATTTGTGGGTGAACTAACCCTTTAAAAGATTGGAATCCAATTCCAACACTTCCAATAATTAGAAAAAGATCACATGAAGAGTCAATAGCTTTTGTGCTGTGGTATCATTAAGTGCTAGTGGGATCTGTATCAGAAACTAATAAAGGGCATTCTACAAGAGCACAACAAGCATTCTCAATGACTGATGGCCCATTGATTGCCTACACAGTTTCTCCCTGATGGTCACTTGTTCAAGAGTTGTCTTTTCATCTTTCTTTTCCTCTGAGAGGGTGAGGATGAGGGGGGAGCGTGAAAGTCAGTAAAAGAGACGGTGAGGGGAAGCAGACATACATGAATTTACACTCTTTAGTTGTGCAAGTGGCTTGCCTCTGAAATTGATCGTGACTTTTCACCCTGTTTTTATCCCGTTGCTCTCTGACTCATTTAAATTCTCTGTTTGGCCCCAGATGATTCAGTGGCTGATTAATAAGTCAAGTCTCTGTTGCACCGCACCAGCTTTATTGCTTCAGCCTTTGATATGCAGGCATGTCTAAAAGAGCCCAGATTTCTAAGATGGGCCCAGTCGGCATACATATTCACAATGATGCACTGCACCGGCATTATAGGCCAAAATTAAGCTCCTTTATGCACAGAGTAACCCACTAATTGGACTCTCCTTGAGAATCTGCCATATTGATTACTATTCACAAACAATACTTTACATCTGCTAACCTTCTTAGATAGTTATCTCTTCTTGCTAGAAGTATTTCTGCTGTCATTTAAATGTTATTTGAAAAATATCTCCCACAGTCAGTTATGTTTAAAATGAAGTGCATAAGAAAATTAATTTGTACTCCTTATTAATAGTAATTGTTGCTTGCAATGCGTGTTTATGCGTGTTTATTCTCATGGCAATTTTATTTATTTACAAAACATGCAAATTATTTCTTAAGGAACTATTTTTACCTGATTTTAAACTACTGTATGCAGATTGACTATTATTATTAAATCTTATTTTTGACTTAAAATCAGTTACTTTATATGATACAATATGAAGCACATTTTTAGGCTACCTTTTTTTGTGTAAGACAAATTCTCATGTGAGAGAGCAAAATTTGACCTATAGCCTTCAAATAAAAAAATGGATTATCGCAATTTGATATTTCATATTATTATTACAAATCTGATTTTTTTTTAACCTCATTTTTTTAGTGTTCAGAAACCCAATCAGTGATGTCAGGATTCTAATATCTTTCCCTTTTCTGTGCATCTTAAGTGACCTATTTTTTTCCTCACACCACAGCTGACCCTTGTTTTCTGTTGCATTATGCAGTCATTACTGTAATTAGTGTGTAGACAATGTGCAACACTAGTGTGCCTCACTTCATTAACAGAATGACATGTGTTTGTCAGTCTCCATTATTCCAGGCAGCCTTCTTCAAGAGTGATGGGTCACTTCCTAACTAGTGTGTCCAATAACTAGGGGCTGTTCAGCCATAAGTGTAATGTTGTCTTCACTAACTGGCTCATTGATCTCGTGAGATGAGCCATTAAACATTAACGGGCTGGCGCTAGGCTGTTCTCACACAGTCAGCCGATTAATAGAGCTGTAATGAAGGAGGACGGGACCCTTAGAACATACTGATTGATGGCTGAAGACAGAGAGAGAAAGAGAGACAGGCAGCACCTGTTTAGATATTGAAGGATACAGAGGGTTGCTGGCACCCTGCTGAGAGACACAGAGTGATCTATACTAGCCTACATGCTTGCGCTACGACAGCCGCCAACAAGCTCGGCTCCCACAGAGACTGTGTAAATACACAGGCTGTGAAATAGATAGGTAAACTGACTGCTCATTCATCCAATCAGCCAACCGCTCAGAGCTACATAGAACCAGGAAAACACTGGTTTGTCATAAATGTCTTGTGAACCTAATAAATATATACATTAAAATCCTTTTTTTCTTTGTAAATACATATGTTTGGACACTTAAAGGCATACTTTTGTAGGCATGTCTGAACGTACACAACACTGTGTGTGTTCCTACTTTAGGGAAGTACCTACACTTGTGTTCAATGTCATTTGTTACCTACTGACATGACTTTTTTTGGCTGTTACTCTTCTTTTGTTTTCCCTTTGTTTTCTGTTGCTAATGATCAAATACTCCATTAACTTGTCTAACTTAAGCTAGATGTTAAGCAAGCAAACTAGCTAGCTATTTTCCCTGACAATGAAATAGATTTCCTCATGTCCCTTTTAAAAATGTTACGACTGATGGTTAAAGTTTTGAATTAGGTGTAAATACATTGCAGTGTATATTCCACATTCTGATAGCACTTTGGCACTTGCATGTCCGCCTCCAAGAATTACTATCTTCTCCTTATATTTTTCTGTGTCCTTATGAATGTTTTTTTTATATATATATATATTACATTATTTAAGAGTATTGTTGAAGTTGAAGTTTTAACTAATTAATATAAATTTTCTGTAGGTCTACAATATTACAATATGCATATTTTTAATAATATATTTGTTTATTTTAAAATAAATGCATAATAATATTATTTTATTAATATATTATATAGTAATAATTAGGCTATTACATGTAGTAAATAATATGAATACATCTCAGTTTATTAATATAGAGACTTTATTAATATAACATATTTCTGATTATTTAAATTACAGCAATTATTTATTGGAAAAGTTGACACCATGTCTGAAAAATGATAATGTTTTTTTCTGATTAATACATGCAATATAATTAAATATAATCAAATCAATTATTAATGCAATTTTATTTAAAAAAAATCAAGCATCTATTTCATGTCTTGTGATATTCCCTTAGGGTTAGTTTCACCTCGACTTTCTCTTTCCTCAGCTTGCTCTTTTTAACAAACCCTGACAGCTCTCAAGTGCTTGTGTTTTTACCCTTTTATCAGAAACAAGCCTCCTGGTCCTCTGGTATTCCAAACACTACACTCAAACCAGATGTCCTTTTTTTCGCCGGTGGCACAACTTTCAAGATGACAGCGTGCCCCAAGAGAGCAGGGCAAAATCCATGGCCTGCTGAATTTGTGACTAATGGGCGTTTTGATGTGACAGCAGTCGCCGCCTAGGGAAATTGAAGCGAGCAGCGTGTCGATACCTTTTGTGTCTCTCAGCGGTGGGTTATTGTTGACGGACCTTTGGGACAGGCCCTGGGCATTTACGTTCGCAGACGGTATGTGGTCAGCAACAACTTTTCTCTCACTCCGTCTCTCTCCCTTTTTATTGTCACTATTGATCTGGTGCTGCCTTGCCACGGTGTGGCTAATTTGCTTGTTAACATAAATTTGTCAGCAGCGAGGGAAAAGGGTTTCCATCACAACTGCCTGCAATGAAGCTTCAGCGACCCCCTAGCGCTCCCCTCCCCCCTTCAGTTTCTGTCTTCTCTCCCCCATCTCTCGTGCTCTGTCTATCTGTGACTCCCTTCCGTCTTTGATTTCCTCTCCCTTTTCCTCTTGCAGTTTTTCTCGTTCTTTCTCTCTGCCCTCCGGTCCAATGCAGTGGGCCGATTTATTAAACAGCTGGTTGTTAAGCTGTCATTTAATCAATATGGTTTCCCGCACCTCTTGCTCCTCGGAATTAAATGCGAGTTAAACACAAACCAGGCATAATGACCTTTTTATGGGGCCTGCTCAGCCAATGAAATTAGCACGAAGGATCAGATATTTATACCTATAAGCCTGTGTAAGTCATTAACTTCAGACAATATCATTTTAAACGACAACACATGTCTTGCTCCCCTCCGCACGCTCTATGTCATTCTCCGGTTTGTCACGGCGCAAGAGGAATTTTGAAGCCTCATAACGAACTGCAGACCTCGGGGAATAAATCAGCATATTGAGAAAAAGGAAGGGTAAAAAGAGCAAAGATCTTTAATTCCTCCACCCAGTCTCACCAGCTTGTCCAACATCTGAAAACTCTAGATGATGCAAAAAAGTTCAGAAAGTTCTGAGCCATCTGCTGAGATATTAGCTTTTTTGCATTGCAGATCATTTGTAAATATTTTGGCTTTTCCATGTCACTCAGCAAGAGCGTTGCGAACACCAACAGCCAAGGAACTGAAGTCATCCTGGCGAGTGAAACTAAGGTAAAACATTTAATATTTTGTTTGCACAACATGATAAAGACAAAAGACAAATGAGCTATCACAAGCAATACAATATTTGGAGCAACTGTGAAAACACCATAATACCCAATCATACGACATAATGAGATATTACACAGGGTTTTATTCATGCATAGGCTCAGAGCACAAATCCAGAAATTCATGAATATTAATCAGACACTAATTTTTTTAATGTGGCCGAAGCATATCAGTTGCATTGTTAGACTTGGTTTTTAAAGCAACACTAATATTTGCCTTCAGTACATGATTATACGTCACAGGAGTCTTTGCTGTCTGTGTGGTGGGAGACAGTGGTAAGCTTTTTTGACATGACATATTGTCTGTGTTTTCCTCAGCGCGGCTCACAGTTGGAGACACGGCCATTAAGCTGCGGCGGTGGTGTAACATTTCCCAGAATGCAATTGTCTGAGAAAGGGAGCGCTACCTCCCAGGTCTGGTGGTGACAGGCTTGGATGACATCACCAACAACTGCAATGAGATACCATCGCAACATAAATAATATTTTTGTTGACGGTCGAAATAAATCAGATCAGAAGGCCTGTAACTCATAGCTAAGCTGAGATATCATCACAGTCTCAGACGATCCAGTCCTCCCACTGACCCTCTGCAAACCTGACACGACAACTGTCACCCATGAGTCAACACAGACAGACAGCAAAGATATACTGTACAGCAAAAACACTACAATTCATTTGAACATAAAAACGTAATTGATGAACATTCATTCCAATACTCTTGAGTTCATTTTTTTCATTTTTTTTCGCATCAGTTAAAGCAAAGAAATGTATAATATTACAAAAGATTTCTATTTCAAATAAATGCTGATCTTTTTATTTCTCAAAGAATCCTAAAAAAATGTTTCCAGAAAAATATGAAGCAGCACAACGGTTTGATAATAATAAGAAACGTTTCTTGAGCAATGATTTCTGAATGTGCCACTGAAGACTGGAGTAGTGATGCTGAAAATTCAGCTTTGCCATCACAGGAATAAATGACATTTTAAGAAAACAGCTATGTTAAATCGTAATAATACTTAGTAATACTTTAATATTAGCCCACTGTGATCAAACAAATGCAGCCATGGAGAGCATAAGACACTTCTTTCAAAAGCATTAAAAATCTTACAGAGCCCAAAGTTTTGTACAATAGGGTAAATATAAGTGACAATTTCTAAATTCACACACACGCGCACACACACGCATACACACACACACACATTAGTGCTGGGCAATCAATTAATTGCGATTAATCGTATCCAAAATAAAAGTTTGTGTATACATAATATATGTGTGTGTACTGTGTATAATAAATATGCTTGTATATATTTAAGAAAAATGTTATATGTCTATATAAATTATTTATATATAAGATAAATTATATAAATATATATATACAGTATATACATGCAAATATTTCTTAAATATATACATGGAGTGTGTATTTATATATACATAATAATTAAACACAGTACGCACACATATATTATGTAAACACAAACTTTTATTTTGGATGCGATTAATCGATTGCCAACACACCAAAATGGTGATTTCATAGTATAGCACTAATTGGTAAGAATAGATCTTTGCTTGACCATTTGCTCTACCCTGAGGGAAGTGGACATCCTGACCCCAAACCGACCCTAACCTTACCACAACCTCAGCATTCTTTTGACCTTCGACCCTAAACTTAACCTTAACACTCACAGGAACCCTGACTTTCACCTTTATCCAGGCACTCTGCTTTCCACACAGATCTGTACTCCCCTATGTATCTCAACTATTTATCCCTCTTTTTCATGTTGTTCCACATCCTACATACACACACACTTTTAAGCTGTTAAGATACGCAAATACGGATATAGAGGAGGAACTACAGGCTGACAGCTCTATCATTTAATCCAGATAATCTGTTTTATTTCAGTATCTTAGACATCAGAGTGTGACTCTTTAAAATCTCAAAGTACCTTACGCTCTCCGCGGCTTGTACGATAGTCATGATGTGTTTGCTGGTAATTCTTGTCACGCACGATGCGCTGTGTGCTACATAACCAATTAACGTTCCATGTTTTACCATCTAGAGAACATGAGTGTAATGTGTCCTAGTTACTGCACTTAGTTTTACTCAAGTTGTAATTACTTTTGTCCAGTAGCTTGCTCAACATGTACTGATTGGGTTTGGGTCACATTACATTCCATTGCAGTATTTGTATTACAAAGAAATTAATAGCACACATTAGCAACATTACACTTAATATGTATTTATTTTTTGGAGCAGATTATAAATTAACATTGATTGTTTTTGTCAGTGTTGGGGGGCATGCATGTTATTATTATTTGATTTATTTACTTGCTTACTTTAAACTAGAATAACTGAGTTGCTTTTTCAAATACATAACACGCATTACTTTTCTATTAATTCAGTGTATTATCAACATTATAAAATATGTCTGTAGTGGTAATTAAAGTAATTAAAACTAGTAATTATGTAGCACTGGTTACTTTTATTTTGGAGCAATTCAAAAATATAATGTTATTTATAAAAAAAAAAACATTAACCAATGTGGTTATTGTTATTGAAATTAATTTTACTAGCAAATTGGAAACATATCAAGGGTTAAGGTGTATAATGCAAATGTAAAGTTTATTTATTCTACACATAGACAGTTTATGACTTCATTATTTTGAGTAAACAATACCTTCATTGTGTAAATAATACCTTAATTTTAAATAACAGTCAGATTTTTGTAACACTAGAAATATCACTGTGCATTTAAAAGATAATTTTAAAAAATCACATACATGTACGTGTATTATTTTTTTATTTATTCGCTATTATTTAAACTTTAAACACTATAATCTTACATGCAGCACCAAATGCAGCTTAAACAGCAGAGTGAACTAGTAATAAGTGCATCGGCATCAACTTTGTAACTCCTTTAACGGCGTATACTTTGTTCTTTTGTACTTTTGTCAGATTAACATATTAACAAGATCTATGATGACTGTAACTATTGTCAGTCATTGCTTTGATTGTCATTGATAACATTACAAGAATGGTGAACCTTTGATATGCCAGCGTTGGTCAGCGGTGTACAAAAAATAAGTTTACTCTCCTCTCACACATATGCTTTGCTCAGGATTTCTCATGGCTCCTAGGCGGAGGGGGCTCTCATCCCGGTCCCTGTGCAAGTCTCCCTGCGGCAGAGGGCTTAATCTGCTCTGCCACTTTAACCTCCTGCCTCCAGCCATAGAATAGGCCCTCTCCAATGGGTGGTCATCCAGTCAGCCCGCAACACCTCCTTAAAAAAAAAAAAAAGAACTCGCGGTGGGGGAAAAGTTGGAAAACTAAACACTGTTGCATTAGATGGACATCCTGCAAAATCCTTTTCTCCAATCCAGATGCTCATATCTCTTTTGACAGTCGTTGGGCGGCAAAGTTCGTGCTTTAAAGCAAGTGGCTTTTGGACTCTGTTTTCAACTTTCAGTGTAATGAAAGGCAAACATTGCAAAATTCCCGCGTTATTAAATAAAACATGTCGGTGGCCTGGGGCCAAGCATTGTCACGCTATGAACAAATGTCTTATGAAAATATGTTCCATGACTATTGGCCCTGATCTAGAATGAGCATGTTTGATGTATAGACTCATTATTAGCTGCAAGATATATGCTTACTTAGATGAGAGGAATATTAATTTTCAGCTCAATCCAGCCTTACTCCTCCGTGTTGTGTAAATGACTGATAGGGTTTGAAAAGTGTGTGATGATCAGAAAAAGTGGAAGTGGAAATTATATATATAAATAGCATGCATATATACGTCTGTAGATCATCTCAAGGTGAACTAAAATTATTTAATTCTTGTGATATTTTTCATAGATATACTCCTTGGAAGAGTAAAATTGAGTGGAAATAAAATTGAGCAAGCTCACATTTAAATTAACACCAAACATTGAACTATGAATGTTGAACACAGTTCTGCCTTTACTTAAAGATTAAGTACAGAAATTGAAATCTGAATAGCGGTAAGAGAAATGGAATTAGACTATAATTTATCTATGCTGAATAAATAATTCATGAATGGATTTTCACGCCATTTTCTGAACTGACTGAAATTGAATTGACCTTCAGTCTGATACACAAGTCATTCATTTTTGTTTGCAATACACAAATTTAGTTATAACATTTAATGTCACTGACATTATCCCATATAATATAATAATATATCATAATATCATAAAAAAGGCATAGGATAATGTTAATAATGAAAACACTATATATATATATATATATATGTATATGTAGTATATAAAGGTTAAAAAACATAATCCATATGTAGTAGTTAATGTATAATAATAATAATAATAAAATTAATAATAATAATAATAATAATTATTATTATTATTATTATTATTATTATTATTATTATTATTATTATTATTATTATATTAATTAACTTATATTTAATTAACTGCGATGCATTTAGTGGAAGAAAATAAAAGTCACATCCTTGAATATTTCTGTGTATGTGAAGAGTTACTATAAATATCTATGAATTTAGGCAAAAAGGCAAAAAAAAGGAATGGAGGGAGAAAAAAGACAAATTCCAACGGTGGCTCAAAAAAAGGCACGGCCTTCCTCGCTCACTCTATCCCCCAACACCTTTCTGAAGGATTTATGTAGAATATGAAGGGATTGGAGCTACACCTGGCTTGACAGACACAGCGCTACTTTATTAAAGCTAGTACTGCACAGACTGGTGCTGTATTAAAATTAAAATAGAAGCAGGGGAGAGTTATTTGAGTCCAGAGACTGAGACCAAATCCCGGCTGGTCAAAGAGAGTTTCCCCTCAGCCTGCATCTAGGTTTACCTGAGCGCATAGGAACACACACACAATTATAAGTACAAGCAAATGAGAGTTCCTATTGATAATATCATCACATTGGGCTGGATTTTTTTTAGATATTGATTTTAAATTGCACATTAGATTCATTCTTCAGGCTGGTAGCTCTGTTTTATTATTATTATTTTTTTTTTTTTACAAGACCTGTCCCTATCGGCTCAGCGCAGGCCCTTCTGAGGGAATGTGTATGGATTTTTCTCTTCAGGAGGCTTGTTTTCTGTGATGAGGGAGTCATGCCAATAAGTGCTCCATTACATACGTAATCAGGGAGTGGCAAGAGAATTAGTCACTGCTGACCTCTCAGCCTCTCTCACACACACCTGACAGGAATATAAATGCTAACAAACACTCAGTCTGACATATGCATACATTTTAGACAGAAATAAACGTTTTTACACTGCGTCACTATTCAAAAAACTTGATGCATCTTGTAAATGACAAGTAGAGAGAAGAGAATGTAGGGTTATAATATATTATCTTTCTGTTCTTGTTGACATGAATTTCGGTATTTATGCCCCACTTTTTGTTTAATGACAGCAGCACTCGAGCTGCATGAAGTTTGTGTAAAACCTGCTAATCATGTTCTTCAACATTATTTAAAAATGTTAATGAGAGTTGATTTTTTTCCAACATCTTGTGCTTTAATGGAAGCAAGAACAGCTGACCTTTTGACCTCTATGAGTTCACATGAAGAATGTCATCAATTTGCTTATATGACCCAGAAATAGTGCAGAATCTTCAATAAATATAACAATACTTGTCCATTTTATGTCATACGATTTTATATTTGACAAAATTCTAAAACTTAATTTCCAGGTTTAAATTTTGATTCCTAGATTTTCAATGTGAACTGTGTGAGATTTTGTGTGATTTTGTGTAAACCTTAGATAATGTATTAACTAACAATGAGCAATACATTTGTTACATTATGTATTACTCTTTGTTAACATCAGTTAATAATCCAGTTCTTCGTTGTTTGTTCATGTTAGTTCACAGTGCATTAACTAATGTTAACAAATACAAATTTTGATTTTAATAATGTATTAGTAAATGTTGAAATTAACATTAAGTTCATTCTTAGTTCATGTTAACCAAAGTAGTTAACTAATGTTAACTTATAAAACCTTGTTGTAAAGTGTTAGAAAAATTATTGGTAACACTTTATAATAACTGCACACTATTAAGCATTAGTTAAGCATTAGTAAATAGTTAATTCATCATTTATAAAGCATTAATAGACATTAATAAGCAGTTTATAAATACAGCTATAAATGCTTTAGTCTTGATTTATAAGCATATCTATAATGTATTTTATAATTGTATTTTCATACTTTATAAATGATCAATTTATCATTTCTAAATTAAGTATTACATTATTTACAACCCAGTTCTTTAGACGTTTTCAGTGGTTCATAAGATCATTTAGAAAGTGTAAGTAAAGGATTAATAAACTAAATGTCTAAATGTACGTTTATACATCTTATTATTTAGACATATAGAAATAGTTACTCGGTGTGTTAACAAATGCTTTATTAACATGTATTCCTACTGTAATTCATGATTAATTCAGGTAGTTATAAAACATTTAGTAGTTGTCAGTTAACTATTTTTGTGAGCTCATCTAAAGTGAGGATTATTTACGCCTCGTAAATCTTTTGCAAAGCAGATTTAAAGGCTCAGTTATCTTCTACTCTGCTGTTCTCTAATGTTTTAAAGTTAGTACTGAGGTAGTTTTGACACTGCAAAATATTTTATTATATTATTATTGTTTTATACAAATTGTATTTGTTGTATTTTGGCACTCCTGTAATCTAGTGTTGGCACTAGTAAATTTTTATTCAGCAATGTTTACACTTTACAGAAATGTATTTTTATATCAGATTGCAGAGGCTTAGTTTCATTTTACTGCACAGTTATGTTTTCTGGAGGTGTACAGGATTTTTTTTTTTTCTGTTTATTTTTAATTTTATATTAAGTTACCAGTTGTACAGTTTCATTTTTTGCATTTTGAAATAAATATCTCTATGTTCTGTATCACTCTGTGTTGTGTTTGTTTCCTTTTTCTGTTCAGAAACTGAGCCTTTAAATCTCCTTTGTAAAAAAGCTTTACGAGGCGTAAATAATCCTCACTTTAGATGAGCTCACAAAAATAGTACTGACAACTACTAAATGTTTTATAACTACCTGAATTAATCATGAATTACAGTAGGAATACATGCTAATAAAGCATTTATTAACACACCGAGTAACTATTTCTATATGTCTAAATAATAAGATGTATAAACGTACATTTAGATAGTTTATTAATCCTTTACTTACACTTTCTAAATTATCTTATGAACCACTGAAAACGTCTAAATAACTGGTTTGTAAATAATGTAATACTTAATTTAGAAATGATAAATTGATTATTTATAAAGTATGAAAACACAATTATTAAATACATTATAGATATGCTTATAAATCAAGACTAAAGCATTTATAGCTGTATTTATAAACTGCTTATTAATGTCTGTTAATGCTTAATAAATGATGAATTAACTATTTACTAATGCTTAACTAATGCTTCATAGCGTGCAGTTATTATAAAGTGTTACCAAATTATTTTTCAAAGTTGTAAATAAAACAAAGATTTTAGAATACTATTTCAGTCTTTCAACTTCAAATTTTCATGTTTAATTTAATGTTATTGGGCGTTTCTTTGTAATTATTTGTTTAATTTATTAGCAATTTCTTAGCGAAAACTTTCAGTACATTTGAAAATAGCAATTTGTTTTCAGTGGTGTGTGTGTCATGCAAATCTCAATAAATTAGTTTTTTTATTTTTTTTTTATTTGTTTAAACAAGGTTATACAGAACGGGTATTTGTAAACAGTTCACACTTTAAAAACCTAACACATTCAATCTCCGTCATACCGAATCGATTTGAAATGGTTTTTAAAGTGGCTTATTGTGTTCCGCGTGATCGCTTTCTCTGTGTGGAGGAAATAACAATATGGTTCTGATTACATCTTTCTCCATTAGTTTTACACAGAGGGTGATTATTCTGTAGAGTAAGATGGATTCATATGTCCACCCGTCTCAGTGCTTCAGATGAAAAGCCTATGCGTGTACGGGAGGACTCCCTTGAGGAGTGTGTGGTTTTGGAGAGGGGCAGGTGGTGTGTGTGTGTGTGTGTGTGTGTGTGTGTGTGTGTGCGTTCATTCCCCATAGGTTCCAAAGAAGTCCTACTGCAAAAGAGAGCGAAAATGGGAGGGGGTGCAGGATTGGCACAATTTCATGATCTTATGAAAAATGACTTGGCAGAAAGTAGTGTTCTTTGTCCAAGGCTGGGTTTAGATGGGTGGGAGCTGGAAGGAGGGATGAGAAGAAATATAGACGGAAGAGAGGAAGATCTCTTCTACAAAGCCCCCATCTTCATTTTCTCTCTCTCTCTCTCTCTCTCTCTCTCTCTCTCTCTCTCTCTCTCTCTCTCTCTCTCTCTCTCTCTTTCTGCCTCAATTGCTTGTTTCTGTGTATGCTTTCCTTATGCATCTTCATTGTCCTCTGTCTAGTCAATGTTTTCCAACATTCTCTGCTCCCTCTCCATCTCTCTCTCTTTTTTTATTCACATTACTCGCTGTAGACCACCACATTATTTTTAATAACTGTACCTTGTGATGTTTTAAAAAGTTAGAACTGCAAAGTTTTAAAATATATGATGTCTAATTAAACCTCGAGACATACAAACTGTAGCACAATTCTCCTCATTTCATTGGTTAGTCTTTTTTAAAAAGAGGTACAAAAAAAGTATACTACCAATTTTGCCTCTTATGCTCACCTAGGCTCCTTTTATTTGATAAAAAATACAGTAAAAACAATAATATTGTGAAATATTATTACTATTTAAAATAACAGTTTTCTATTTAAATATATTTTATCATTTATAAATGTATGCCATTTATTCCTGCGTTGGAAAAGTCTTCAGTGTCACATGATCCTTCAGAAATCATTCTAACATGTTGATTTGCTGCTCAAGAAACATTTCCTATTTTTATCATTGTTAAAAACAGTCGTGCTGCTTAATATTTTTGTGGAAATATATTGGATTCTTTGGAAAGTTCAAAAGAACAGAATTTATTTCAAATACAATTTGAAATCATTTTGTAATATTGTAAATGCCTTTGCTGTCTCACACACACACACACACACACACTCAGGTTTGTTTTGAAAGCTAAGTGAGGACATTCCATAGGCATAATAGTTTTTATACTGTACAAACTGTACATTCTATCCCCCTACACTACCCCTACACTAAACCTACCCATCACAGAAAACATTCTGCATTTTTACATTTTTAATAAAACATTGTTTAGTATGTTTTTAAAGCTATTTTAAATATGAGGACATCTGAAATGTCCTCATATTTCATGTTTACATCGTAATACCAGTGTAATACCCGTGTCATTATACAAATTTGTGTCCTCATAAATCACAAAAACAAATAGACACACACACACACACACACATATATATATATCAAATTCAAATTAATTAACTGACGGTGTTAACATTTGATTGTGATTTCACTAATTGTGTAACTGTAATTAGCTAGTAGTGGCAGTCCGTTTTACCCCAGATTTGTGTTTTCTGCAGTTTTTGTTTTAATAATAAAAGCAATCCACCACCCAAAAAACATGACAACCACTGCACTAGATTAGATTGGGATGCAAATAACTATTCTGTCGCCAGTGCTATTTACTCCCAGTGCAAATAGTCACTCACATTCACAGGAAACCTATCGAATAGATTTTCCCCAGCTGCATATAACATACAGATATAATCTCTCCTGTCATCACAAATTATTTACCCCCATAAAAATTGATTTAGTATCAACAATAACTTCCTCTACTTTCACATCAGTGAAAAAGAACCATTACCGAAAAGAATTACAGTGTCACCCATCCTCAGCTAAAGGACTCGAAGCGATTTAATTAATGTTGTGTGCCCACCGCAATGACACCAAATAAGATCTGAAGAAATTCCTTTGTCATGGTAGGGAATGGGGGATTATTGATGGTGTTGTTTGTGCGGACGTATTTCTTTAATTAAAATAGATCACTATCCAAGAGTAATGAGAGAGACAAATTACTTTGGCATGGTGCTGGCAGCACAGGGTAACTGACATGAATTGAGTCGTGGAAAGTATTTTCAAAGTGTGTTTGGGGCTTAGAGTAGAAAAGGAAAGCCAGGTTGCGAACCAATGAAAGTTTAGTGATGATTTTGTGTTCTTGTGCGCAACAAGAAACACTGAAGCAACTGTGACAGTTACGGCTGTCAGATCCCCCCTCTCCCTAAACAGCTTTACTACATGTGTTTATCTGTATCTGAATCTGTCAACACTATGCATCTATGTATGAGTATTTTTAAGCATGTCTGTGTTCGGGCCCTGTGAAGGGCTGGGGGGTTGGGGTTGGGGGGGGGTGGTGGATCAAGGCTTTTTCCTTGTAGTTCTTTCCCATTACTCATCTAACAGCCTTGCTTGGCTGCCATTTGGCTGAGACTCACTGTGTGTGTGTGTGTGTGTTGGGGGGTTAGGGATTAGGATTAGGGTTAGGGTTGTGTGTGTGTGTGTGTGTGTGTGTGTGTTTGTGTGTGTATGTGTGTGTGTGTGCGCATGTGATAAATATGCATGAGTAAGCATCTGAAATTTCTGTGCCCTATATACCTGTGTTTGTAGATCTACTTTTTCCCAGGCAGAAACTTTACAATAACTTATTCCATATGTGGTAAATAAAAACAAATAACTCAAGTCCCGAATTTGTTGCCAGTGCCTCCCTTTTTAGACTGCAGCTTGTGGAGGCTCACTCAAACCAGATGTATTTAAGTTAAAGCAAATGGTTGGCACAATAATGGCAACTCTGATCACCTGATCGCAGAACAGTGACCAGACAGATTAACAGATTTTTCCCATCTGTGTGGCTAATAATTTTTATGTATGCCAGACAATCCAAAACAACCACATTCTTTATGAAAAATTGCCTGACAGTCTTTGAAATTATATTGTAAATGATATACATATATATATATATATATATATATATATATATATATATATATATATATATATACGGTATATATAAACGGTATATATATATCAGTTTGCATTGAAGCTACTATGACAGCATGTTCTTTTAATGATCATTTATTTTCATTTTCATTTTCAACTCCTAATTCTTCCTCGACATACAGTACATTCATAGTAATGGATAGGATAACATCAAAGTCATATTGCATAAGTTTAGGAAAATCACACTACTTTTAAATGTTTTATTTTCTCTTGCACTGTCCTTCTGACTTGAAAACTGTAAACCAAGAACTATGTACAAGAACTGTTCACTGAAAATAACTAAAGTTGACTGCGCATTGTTAGTAATATAAAAACTTTTCTCTTCAAGATGTACTTTTAAGATCTGATATAACTTATGAGACATTACATAATGTAAGCCATAACATGTAAATGTAGTTCCTCTGAATTGGAGATCACAGCTGGAGATCAAGTACTTATTGTACATATTGAGCTGTGCACAGCTTTCCCAGATCTCTCTCATAGTTCAAATCAGAGATACGTTTGGTTGTTTCTGCTTGAAGAATCATGTCACCATGAGAAGCAAACAGATTGAATCCTGTAAAATGCCAAATGATCTCACATACCTCTCTTTTTCTTTCTCAATTTAATATACATAGAAAACAGACTGGCTATATGTTTGTAATTTAATAGTACTTGCTGCAATATGCTTTTCAATAGAAACAGGTGAAACAGAAGGCATTTATTCATGGCATCCAGTTATCATCTCTAAAATGAAAAAAAAAAAAAAAAATGCAAAAATGTATTCACTTTTGTAATGCTAAATAATGAATCAAGAAAAAGGTTAAACAACATATTATTTCAGAGGGGTAAGGAGTACCTGAAAAGCATACGTAAGTACAAGTAGATATATCTTACAGCGAAAATGACAAATCACCAATTCCAATATGACTTGAGTAAAAGTCCTATCTGATTTTAACAGTACTTAAAGGGATAGTTCACCCAAAAATGAAAATTATCCCATAAGCCATCCTAGGTATATATGACATTCTTCTTTCAGAAGAATACAATCGGAGTTATATTAAAAAATGTCCTGGCTCTTCCAAGCTTTATAATGACTCCATCAAACAACTGTGGTAAATTGGATTAATCAACAAATACGGTAAGCCATGTCTTCTTCTCCTGTCATTGTCACTTGCACTGCATGTTTCATGTTTAGTATATCTTTCTCCGTTGGCGAACAGGGCTTCACATGTGATAAATGTAAGGAGATAGTCAGGCTGACGGAGAAGATTTCAGAATTAGAGACACGCATCCAGACTTTATTTGAGAGTAGTGAGAATGTAACAGCTTTAGACACTGCTTTGGATGCGAATAGCTTAGTGAACTCTGTACATTGTTCGGTTCCGGCTGTAGAGCCCGTGCAGCAGGGCAACTGGGTGACGGTGAGACGGCATAGTCGCGGATCAAAAAACCACTCTTCCGTTCCGATTAGAACATCAAACAGGTTCTCCCCACTCAGTGATGCACCCACTGAGAATCCTGTTGAAAGTGCCCTAGTTATTGGCGATTCTATTACACGGAATGTGAAAATAGAGACACCAGCCACCATAGTCACATGTTTACCGGGAGCCAGAGCGCCTGACATCAAAGCAAATTTAAAAGTGCTGGCTAATGCTAATCGTAAATTCTCTAAGATTATTATTCACGTCGGCACAAATGATGTTCGACTTCGCCAGTCGGAGATCACCAAAATTAACATTAAAGAGGTGTGTAAACTCGCAAGTACGATGGCAGATTTTTGCTCTGGTCCCCTCCCCGTTAAAAGGAGTGATGAGATACTTAGCAGACTATCATCACTCAATGGCTGGTTGTCTAAGTGGTGTCCGCAAAATAACATAGGGTTCATAGACAATTGGAAAAGCTTTTGGGGCAGACCTGACCTGTTGAAAAAAGATGGTATTCATCCTTCCTGGGATGGTGCCGCTCTTCTCTCTAGTAATTTGGCACATAGTCTTAGAGCTAAACCTTGACTAACTGGGGCCCAGGTCAGGAAGCAGACGGACTGGCTTACCCGACCGCCTGCTAGCTGTCTCACGTCACAGAAGTCAGATAAATCCCAGCACATAGAGACTCTTTCACCTAGATATTATCACATAGAGACTGTGTCTGTTCCACGAATTAGTAAATACAAAAAACCATCAAAACCATTCAACGGTAAAAATTTAATTGATGTTCAACAAATAAAAAACAGATATAATACAGATGATCAAATGATAAAGCTCGGGTTGCTGAATATTCGATCCCTTTTCTCAAAAGCGCTTATTGTTAATGATATGATTACAGATCATAACCTAGATGTGCTGTGTTTGACAGAAACCTGGCTAAAACCTGACGATTACATTACTTTAAATGAGTCCACCCCCCAAGATTATTGTTATAAACACGAGCCGCGTCTGAAAGGTAAAGGGGGAGGTGTTGCTGTAATTTATAATAATATCTTCGGTATTACTCACAAGTCTAGTTTCAAATATAATTCCTTTGAAGTTTTGGTGCTTTATGTAACGTTATGTAGTGAAATCGATAAATCCCGTTTGACATTTGTGCTGGCTACTGTATATAGGCCACCAGGGCACCATACAGACTTTACCAGAGAATTTGCTGATTTTCTATCAGAGTTAGTACTGGCTGCAGATAAAGTCCTAATTGTTGGTGATTTTAATATCCATGTAGACAATGAAAAAGACGCACTGGGATTGGCATTTAGAGACATTCTAAACTCTATTGGAGTAAGGCAACACGTGTCAGGACCCACTCATCGCCGTAATCATACGTTAGACCTAATACTGTCACATGGAATAAATGTTGATACCATTGAAATTCTGCAGCAGAGCGATGACATCTCAGATCATTACCTAGTATCATGTACATTTAATTTAGCAAAGGCTGCAAAGCCGTCCCCTCGCTTTAAATATGGCAGGACTATCACTGCTGCGACTAAAGATTTCTTTGTAAATAATCTTCTCATCAGTTTCATCTCCTCAGCATCCCAGATAGCCTAGAGGAACTCGATGTTGCAACAGAAACTATTGACTCTCTCTTTTCCAGCACTTTAGACACAGTTGCTCCCCGGCGCTTAAAGAAGATTAAAGAAAATAGTCCAACGCCGTGGTACAACGAGCACACCCGGGCCCTTAAAACAGCAGCCAGAAAAATGGAGCACAGCTGGAAGAAAACAAAACTGGAAGTTTTTCGCATTTCGTGGAAAGAGAGCATGATTGCATACAGAAAGGCCCTAAAAACTGCTAGATCTGCTTATTTCTCGACTTTCTTAGAAGAAAACAAACACAACCCTAGGTATTTATTCGATACAGTGGCTAAATTAACCAAAGATAAAGCTTCAACTTCTGATGTTTGTAAACAGCACAGCACTAATGACTTTATGAACTTCTTTACTTGTAAGATTGATAATATTAGGAAAAAAATTATAACCATGCAGCCGTCTACTACAGTATCACATCAGACAGTGCATTGTAGTGTCACTGAGGAAAAATTACATTCATTCACTGCTATAGGAGAAGAAGAATTGGCTAAACTCGTTAAATCATCAAAATCAACAACATGTATGCTCGACCCCATACCGACTAAACTACTAAAAAGAGATGCTTCCAGAGGTCATAGATCCTCTCCTTAATATCATTAATTCATCCTTGACATTAGGATATGTACCGAAAACTTTTAAGTTGGCTATTATTAAACCACTTATTAAAAAACCGCAACTTGATCCTACAAAATTAGTCAATTACAGGCCAATCTCAAATCTACCCTTTCTGTCAAAAATACTAAAAAAGGCAGTGTCCTCACAATTATGCTCCTTTTTAGAAAGAAATGGTATCTGTGAGGATTTCCAGTCAGGATTTAGACCGTATCATAGTACTGAGACTGCTCTCATTAGAGTTACAAATGATTTACTCTTATCATCCGATCGTGGTTGTATATCTATATTAGTGTTACTCGATCTTAGCGCTGCATTCGATACTTTCGACCACAATATTCTTTTGAATAGACTCGAAAATTATGTTGGCATTAGTGGAACTTCATTGGCATGGTTTAAATCATACTTATCTGACCGTTATCAGTTTGTAGCAGTAAATGAAGAGATATCACACCGAACACAAGTTCAGTATGGAGTACCGCAGGGGCTCAGTGCTAGGACCGTTGCTTTTCACCCTGTACATGCTACCACTGGGAGATATTATTAGGAAGCATGGCGTTAATTTTCATTGTTATGCTGACGATACTCAGCTCTATATTTCTTCACGCCCTGACGAAACTTACCAATTCACAAGATTAACAGAATGCATAGCTGATATAAAAAATTGGATGACTAGTAATTTCCTGCAACTTAATTCAGAAAAAACTGAATTTTTAATAATTGGACAAAAAAACTCCACAAGTAGTAACCTAGAATACTGTCTAACACTCGATGGCTGCTCTGTCAAGTCCTCGTCGTCAGTTAGGAACCTGGGTGTGCTCTTTGATACCAATCTCTCATTTGAAAGCCACGTTTCTAGCATCTGTAAAACTGCATTCTACCATCTTAAAAATATATCTAAATTACGGCACATGCTTTCAATGCAAAATGCTGAACAGTTAGTTCCTGCGTTCATGACCTCAAGGCTAGATTATTGTAATGATCTACTGGGTGGTTGCCCTGCTCGCTTAATAAATAAACTGCAGCTGGTCCAAAACGCAGCAGCTAGAGTTCTTACTAGAACCAGGAAGTATGACCATATTAGCCCGGTTCTGGCAACACTGCATTGGCTCCCTATTAAACATCGTATACATTTTAAAATCTTGCTGATTACTTACAAAGCACTAAATGGTTTAGCGCCCCAGTACTTGAGCGAGCTCTTAACACATTATACTCCATCACGTTTATTGCGATCTCAAAATTCTGGCCAGTTGATAATACCTAGAATATCAAAATCAACTGCAGGCGGTCGGTCCTTTTCCTATTTAGCACCTAAACTCTGGAACAGTCTTCCTAGCATTGTTCGGGAAGCAGACACACTCTGTCAGTTTAAATCTAGACTAAAAACACATCTCTTTACTATGGCATACACATAAAACATTTTTAATTTCTATTATTCAAATCAGTTAAATGATTGTTTTAGGCTGCATTAACTAGGTCAGCCGGAACCGGGAACACTTCCCATAACACCTGATGTACTCGTTACATCCTAAGAAGAATGGCATCTACGCTAATGTTAGTCTCTCTGTTTATCCCGAGGTTTACTGCAGTCGGCCGGATCCGGGCCGTATCCAGACCAGATGGTGGACCTTAGCCTGGACATGACGACCATATCCCTGAAGTGTCTGTAGAGACAATAGTGTCAATTAAACTCCCCCCTGTAAATGCCGCATCGACACGACATCCTAATTAAACCCGTCCCCGGCGTAACAACTCCAATCTTTCGAATAATCCTACGAATATCTATTGATCTAATATGACTTCTGACCTGTAATGTTGCCAGAATCATAATCATACACTATTTGTTCGTCGGCCAGAGGAGAACTGGCACCCCAACTGAGCCTGGTTTCTCCCAAGGTTTTTTTTCTCCATTCTGGCCCTGAAGGAGTTTTGGTTCCTTGCCACCGTCGCCTTTGGCTTTTGGCTTGCTCAGTTGGGGACACCTAAATTTCAACTATATTACTGATCCGCCCGCATTGACATTATATGATAATTGAAATGAGCTGGATGACATCACCGTTTTCTCCAGAGCGGCTGTACAGCCGAATCAAATTCCGTTGCATTATTTTCCTGTTACCACTGTGAAGCTGCTTTGAAACAATTGCCATTGTAAAAAGTGCTATATAAATAAAGGTGATTTGATTTGATTTTGATTTAATGGCAGTGAATAGTAGTCCAAAAAATTGTATCCATCCATTATAAAAGTAATCCACATGGCTCCGGGGGGTTAATAAAGGCCTTCTGAAGCGAAGGCCTACACTTTTTTCACGAAGGCCTACACTTTTTTCGTAAGTTGAATACAGAAGGTGGTCTGCCGGAAGCTAGATATTTTACTTTATAAAGTGTTAAATATGGATATTTTTCTTACAAAACTCCATCGATTTGCTTCAGAAGACCCTTATTAACCCCCCGGAGCCATATGGATTACTTTTATAATGGATGGATACACTTTTTTGGACTTCAAATTTTGGGCTGCCATTCACTGCCATTACAATAATTGGAAGAGCCAGGACATTTTTTAATATAACTCCGATTGTATTCGTCTGAAAGAAGAATGTCATACACAACTAGGATGGCTTGAGTGTGAGTAAATCATGGGCAAATTTTCATTTTTGGGTGAACTATCTCTTTAAGTCGTACTGTATGCAGGCTCACATGTTTATTTTCTAAAATTGAAATAAAACTGAACACTTCAATATTGCAATCAGCACAACAGTCTCTTAAATGTCAACAGACACTCAAGTCTCAGTTAAGCTCAAGTGCTCAAAAAGGGCATAAGTAAACAAAAATCCTTCAAAAAGGCCTCTTCAGTTTAATGGATAAATAAAATTATGTTAAAATGAAAGTAAAATTAAATTTAAAGTCAAAAGCCTACTTGCGCTGGACGTGCAGGTTTTGGCCTCATCACCGGCTGCAGCCTTGTCCTCATATATGAAACACCTGTGATTCAGCAACTACCTGCTAATACACTCACATTCGCATAAAGTAGTCTTGTTGACAAGTTTTGGTGAGTAAGAGCAAAGCACACAAGATATAATACCTTCAGTGCCCTGTAGATGGTGATATCACTTCTTTTATAGCAGAAATAAACTTCTGCAGAAAAAGTTAGGTGCCAAGCAAAATGTAATGTGTAATTGCGTCACTCATTACAAATGCATTGGAGTAAAGAGTACATATTCTCATATTAAGTAGAGAGTAAACGTTGCTAATATCTTTGATACTCAAACTACAAAGTAGCCAAAAAGATACTTAAAGGGTTAGTTCACCCAAAAAATAAAATTTCTGTCATTAATTACTCACCCTCATGTCGTTCCAAACCCGTAAGACCTTTGTTCATCTTCGGAACATGAATGAAGATATTTTTGATGAAATCCAAGAGATTTCTGAACCATCCATAGGCAGCTATTTAATTACCAATTTCAAGGCCCAGAAAGGTAGTAAAGACATCGTTAAAATAGTCCATGTGACTCCAGTGGTTCAGCCTTAATGTTATGAAGCCACGAGAATACTTTGTGCACAAAAACAAAACAAAAATAACGACTTTATTCAACAGTTTCTTCTCGTCTGTGTCAGTCTCCTACGCTGTTGACGTAGAGTAAACAGTGCAGTGCTTCCAGGTTCTACATCAGAACGGCGGCTCGCTATTGGCCAGCTCCTGTGTCAGCATCACACGCATGCGTTGTGGTGCTCACGTGAACAGCGTCGGCCAATGGTGAGCCTACCTGGGCCTTGAAAGTTGCAATGACGTTGCTGTCTATGGATGGATCAGAAATCTCTCAGATTTCATCAAAAAATATCTTAATTCGCGTTCCGAAGATGAACGAAGGTCTTACGGTATTGGAACGACATGAGGGTGAGTAATTAATGACAGAATTTACATTTTTGGGTGAACTAACCCTTTAAGCACAGTAACTAATTACATTTACTTAAATACTTTACACCACTGCTAATTTGTCATCGGAAACGATAGGTCATGTCGAACGCATTGCATTGTGGGATAGAATTTTGCACAGTGTGCTCTGTTGTATGCTCTTTTTCCATGCATGCATAACATTTGCATACTAGTGTGCACAGCGTACAGTACAGAAATAGTAAGAGTAGTATAGTGTGCGCTTTTCCAAACATAGCCAATGTTTGTTTTTGGATCTGTTTGATTTTTCCGCACTTATACAATGCCACAATGTTTCCATCAGTAACTTTTCAGGGTTTTTCATTGCTTAATTCTATGTTCAACAACTTGACAAAGTAAAGATACTCTTTAAAACTTTCATTATCCGCCCAGATTAAGCCGGATTAAGTTGCGTCCATGCTTTCTTGTTCCACAGCCTGTCCTCTGTTGTCTTCTATCCAACATCAACCTCTGGCCACCTGTTTTTATGGGTTTGATGTGTCCATGGTAACAATCCGCACATCTCTGCCAGGGCATTCGTAAATTATGAACACTGTGCTTGCCATGCACAGCTGCAGCGCTGTCTGACGTTAACAATATCAGAATCCAACCAATGTTCTCTGAGAGTTATCAGTTATTCCATGGGAGTTCGTTTTTGGCAGCTCTTTCCAACCTGTGTACTTCACCTACTCAGAAAGCCAGTTAAAATATATCCAGTAACAGTTTTCGGAACAGTATGAGAAGGCACTGTGTGCATTGTTTGGATGAAATGAGTTCAGCTATGATTGTACCTTCATGTCGATGCAGAAACATCCTGCGGTCGCATCCCTCGCGGCGCCAGCCGCTCTAGTTCAGAATTCCACACTTCGTAAAAAATGCATCCAAGGCTCATTGTGTTCTTCTGGTAATCAATACCTACAGCACAGCTGTGGAGTCATAAAGAAGGGGCAGGACGTTACTTTTGGCAGGCATTGTGTAACTACAGTTCCCAGGATCCCATGCTCTGTGATACACATCATCATACAGTACATCAGTTGCAGAAGGACTGAGAGCTTGAATCTTGTAACAAGACTTACAGTAGATGTTTATTTAACTTTTCATTTTAAGGGTGTTTCTTCACTTTTGGCCAAGTCAGCTTTTAACACATGCTTTAGTTTTTTTAACGCAAGACACCACTGGTAAATCGAGTAAAAAAACAACCCTATTCTAATAGATATCACAATGCTTCCTGATTTGTTTAATTACAGTACATAAAGGCATTTGTTTTGTATTACAAGGTTTATGAAATGCTATGTTTAAATATGCAAATGAGACATTCTCTAATTAAATATGCACTAATTTACATAATTTCCAGAACAGAAATCTAAACATTGGACAGAGCCAGGTTCAAAATTTGTGTGTCATTCTGTTGACATACAATTTTTTTTTTTTTTTAATTTTACAGAGAGGATTTGGGATTTATCTTATATACTGTATATTATCACTCCATAAATCATAATATACTGTCAACAGCCAGAAAAAAATGTAACCATGTTTTTAGGAATAAAATCTTAATATAAGTAAATATAAATCAGACACATTATATATAAATAAACCCCTCTGTAAAAACATTCAGAATATAGAATTTTGTCTATGCAAGTGGAGATTTCTGGCTCTGTGCAGAAGAAAAAACTTGCAGAAGTAAAAACTTGTACAGAAGTAACACCGTTGTATTAGAATCTAAATATAAAGACACACCGATAAAGTGTATAAAAAAAAAAAAAACTTATATACATACATTACAGGAAAATTCTGTCATTTTGTCACTTGTCATTAACATTTCCATCACAGTGTCATTTTCACCAAATCTCAAACTATGTATTATTTTGGTAACACTTTAGTATGGGGAACACATATTCACTATTAACTACGACTTTTCCCTTAATAAACTCCTACTTTACTGCTTATTAATAGTTAGTTAAGAAGTTTTTGTAGCTTTAAGTTTAGGTATTAAGGGATGTAGAATAAGGTTATGCAGAATAAGGCATTAATATGTGCTTTATAAGTGCTAATAAACAGCCAATATCCTAGTAATATACATGCTAATAGCAACTAGTTAATAGCAAGAATTGAACCCTAAAATAAAGTGTTACCATTATTTTAATAGTGGTGTAAACGACCGATAGATTAACATTTTAGATTAGATTAACTCCTTTGTCTTGCTAAGGCTAATATCATAGCTAGCATTTTATCAATCACATAATACACACTAATTACACACAATTAAATTATATTTTCAAACATTTTTCATAATTTGACAAGATTCCAGCTTGTTTGACCAAAATATTTTGTGATTTATTTACCTTCATTTAAAAAAGAAATATTGAATATTGAGATTATCAGAGTCTCTCTATAAACAAAAGACATTTGAAAAGTAGCTAAAAAGTTTTCTAAGATTTACAGGTGTGACCTTCATATAGTAAAAAGGAAAATATGTTGATAGTCTTTTATATATCAACTCCTGGGAAAGTGACCAAAGTTGACTTATTTGTTTATCAGATTTGCAAGGCTTTATTTATTTTCTGAACTTTAACTTCTGACCCGTCACCCTATTCTGTCATGTTTAGTTTTTGAACTGGTAATTATCACATTTACAGAGCAAAAACTATCCTTGTTATCCGATATTGGTGAGATGCTCGTCTTTGGACATCATCCAAAAACCACTTCTATCAGCATCTGAAGATCTCAGAACAGTCCGTGGTTCAAAAATGAGTCTGTGTTCTTCAAAAGAGCCTCCTTCTTTTGAAGTGAACTTCTGGGATTGTTTCCTCACTAGCCTCTGTCTGAACTGCTGGAGCCTAATTGATTAAGTGCGGACGAGGGCTAGGTATTGTAAATGAGGTGACAGTCAAAGACTCAAAGACCCATTCAGGAGTTACAGTAGCTTGCCGAAGCGTTGTTAGTGCAAGTCTCACACAGGGCAAATAGGGAGGTTTTGTAAACCCAGATGTCTCCATGATCTGTGGAAACATGGTTTGAAAAGAAATAGTATGCATAAAGAGGCTATTATTCACCAACACAAATCAGGCCCTCATCAGGGGAGCAGAACTGGCAGTAAATCTGCATGATTCTCACCCCTCATTAGACCACAATGGCCATGCCATCTCATTGGCCTCTGCATGTCATTCTCGTCAGAAGTGCCTCCTCTTCTGGTCGTGGCGCTAGCCCGCGTGCTAATGCCCTTAAGCAGCTGAGACAGATAAATCAGTCTCATCCTGCCACCGAGCTGGGGGCTGTGACATTTGACAGTCTTTTATAGCACAGAACGAAACATGTCTGTGTGCTGAGATTCAATTGTGCTGTATCGATTTCTGCACCGTCCGTCATTATTCCCCCGGCCTGATTGACAGCTGAAAATTGGTTACGTTAAGTATTTCATATGTTATAGCGGCTGACATTTGCTTGCCTGCACCTTGTGTCAATATTGTTGGAGAGCTCGGCAGCTTTATGAGAGAGCATTATACACTGAGTGTGGCTTTTGTGAGATGTCCTAGTGTTTTTCCTGACATAATTTAAGATATATTAAAAAAACGCCGCTGGCATCTTTCCACCTCTCAAAGGTGTTTAATGCCAATATTATTGTCTTTCTGCGGAAGAGCATGTATGCTCATAATCGAGATGCCCTTCTCCCTTCCCGCCATCACTATCAGCAAGCTTATGTTTAGGCATTAGATGGACGGTGACTGTAAAATTGAGCCTCAGTGATTGATTCGTGTCGCGGCTCTGCGCAGGATGTGAGCACCTCCCCGCCCGCCATACTACGGGATTGGCACAACCCCATTATCTCTTCTCCACAAGGAACTGTTGATAGAATCTGTCACACATTAATGTTAACATTTTGTTGTATTCATATTATACTTGAGCATATGACCCCATATGTACTGTACATAAAACAGCAGTCGTCTAGTTTTCATCTACTGTAATATTGTATGAATTTCTTTTATTTTAGCCCAGGAAGGATTTTGAAATTTTGTGTATTTTTTTTAAATACAGTACAGATTTGACAACACTCGCTAATGCATTCATGATTTACAAACAGTTTAATTGTAGAAGTAATGCAAAAATAACATTATTACATTTATTTGGAAAGCATAGCCTATAGTAACCGAACTGCAACCATTGTCAAAAGTAGTCTTTTATGTCTGTGCTGTAGTTTAGTCTATTTTTTTTTTTTTAATTTAAGATAATGATTTAAGAGTGCAAAGGTTATATATGTTATATAAATCAATGTTTCTGCTGGGGATATCTGACCAGACAAGAGTGCTCTGGTCCTGTTGATGGCTTCCTTTGCCTGCCATCTTTTGGGCAGCTGTGTGACAGATGGGCCACTGTGTTTGTCAGAAGTAAATTGTAAATGTTTAGCTCTGTGCTCCTGTGCAGGTGTCTGTCCCTCAACATACAGCCAGACAGCATTCACTGTTTCGCCCTCATCCTGCCGCATGTCAACATCAGTGGCACACACCTGACCGGCCCGCCTCTCAAATCAGTGTGTATTCCGTAAATATTATCCCTGAATTGAAGATACAGCATGCAATATTAACCATTATAAAACCAATTATTATATCAAATGATTACAGATTTTTATAGATAATTATTTTTCTCCACATTTTTCTTTTGTGATATTTTTCTTTTTTTAAATATGTTTTATATTTATTTATATGTACACACCTAGCAAGCAATAGCCACCATTTCACCGTCTTGGTTAACTATATGATGTTTTATTAACAAAGTTCAGGAGGAACACGTTCAAATGATCTATCCAATCATCACGTCATTCCAACCAGCAGTCAGCAATCAGTAATCAGTAATGTCTACCCAATCAGTATGAGTAGAGGCCTATATATATATATACGCAGTCGACTCACCTATGATCCTTGACAGTTTTCCGCATCCCTCCACCACCCCGTCTCCTCGCACTCGCCTGGTTACTTTCCTAACCAGAAGTACGGAGGGAGTACTCCGGGTTCGGGCCGAAATACCGAGCTCGGAGCCCTCTCATCAGACAGCACGCCAAATACGCATTCTACTTCTACTATCTGATTATTTTTAAGTGTGAACTTGTGAAAGACCTGATATAGTCCAGCTATGAGTAACCCACTTCTAGCCAAAATAACCTTGAATTTGGTTATATGTTACCAAAATAACTTGCGAGATGTATGATATTCCATCATGTAAGCGAAGTCAACAGTGATTACAAGGTGTTTGGTTTAATTTCTTTGACATGTTCATGTTCTAGATGACTAGTCTATTCTTGGGCTATGGTTAGACGTCTATTAAATTTTCACAGACAGCCCAAATTTTGCCTTGTTTTAGCCTAGACATCAGGGCTCTGTTTGGACATCTTTTAGACATCTTTTAAATGCAAAATTGCTTGCTGGGCAGATATTTTGTATTACTTTCTTTCTTTCTTTGACTGGAGATTTACAATACTAAAAATGTATTTAATAAAATAACATTTATTCAAATTGTTTATATACATATATATATCAAATATGACTTGGTACTTGGTATGAGAACCACTTTTATATTTCATCAGCAGTACAATGATTGATATAATAGCAATTGTATAGCAACTATAGCAAAGATGTATAGCAATTATAGTAAAGATGTATAGCAATTAAGTTTTCAGTCACCTATGTTCAGTCAGTGGGTGATCTTGAACAGGCATAGAAAGAGGAAACCAAAACTGAACATCACAAATTAGTCTGTTACATATGCTTCCTCTAGCCATTATGTACGTGAAAGGGTGTGTGCAGCATAAAAGATTAAAGTACACTCAGAAGACTGACCTGACGTGTGGTCAGTAATCTTGGCTTTCAGTCCAAAAGGCAGAGTGCTGGAGATGCTATCTTAGGTAATCCATGGATTAAGTACTCACCCATCTAATGGCACCCAGTGAGTAAGACAGCTTTTTAGCGAAAGTCCAAAAGCCGCTTGGTCAATAGGCCATATGCATTTAGTTTGAGGGAGGTCTGTTTTCCCCCTACGTTGAACCAATGTCGTTTTAAAACCTTTGTTCTTTGCCATGGCACTAAAAGTACAAAACAAGCCTGGATTTGTCTTGACAAATCTTGTCATGGCAGCTTTTTAAATTATTAAGTCTGTCCTCCTTCCCTCAAGTCTCCTTTGGTTTCTCTTAGGCTTGCAACATTTCTGATGGTATCCCAAGCTCTGATTTCTTCATATATTTTGCAAAATAGCTATGATGAAAGAAACTATTTCGCCTATAAGCTACACAGAGATGGTCATATGAACTCCAGTTGTCCAGTATTTGTAAAATTAAGTTACTGATGCATGAACTTAAGATAACCAGAAAAAAATGCTTACTATATTAAACTGTATTATAATTTATTATGGTGTCTGGTGGCGAGACTCCATGACTGCGCTTTAATTGATATTTATTTGGTCTGTAATCAGTCATTGCCACTTGCTATGAGAAGCCTAGTTAGCGCCAATCTTTTTACATTAAAAAATTCTTCTCTTAAATAAACTCGTTTTGCTTGACTGGAATCACATGACCCTGGCGTGATCGTTTTCACTGGGAGATATGAAGCTCTGTGGTATATACTGTTCAACTCCCACTCGACGACGCAATTGAAAATGACAGATGAAAATTCTGAGTGCATTTCACCTGTCTCACAAACTCTGCAGCTGTTGAAGAGAGACAGTTTGAGGTTGAGTGGCTTTATAGGTTGGGACTCTTGAGTTGTTAACAATAAGTACATGTACATGCACTTTAAAAGTTTGATCGGACTAAAGCAGTTCTTTCTTTTTTTTTTAAATATAATGTTAATGTATTAGTCTGTACTAGTCTGTTTTTTGCAAATTACTAACAGACCTACTGTATATTATGTGATAATGCAGCTTCGTGTAGCACATACTGTATACATTTAATCAGAGTACAATTGACCTCTGTGCTTGCAAAAAATGAAGTAATTTTTCAAAATATCTTAATTTGTATTCCGCAAATCATACAGGTTTGAAACAACATAAGGGTGAGTAAATGATGACAGATTTTTTGTTGTTTTGATCAGACAGGTGAAGACTGTAGCTTGATTATAACTGCACATGTAAATCATGTCTTTTGTATCTGTGTGTCAGATGATTTAAAGTAGAACTCAAAATGGAGTTCACCTGTGAGCACTTGTAAATGTTCAGTTCAAAGTTTGCATTAGTCATGGTGGTGGGAGTTGTGACACATTTGGGCAATAATTTTGAACAGTGCTAAAGATATTGGCTGTGTTCGGTTCAATCCCGGCCTCAGTTGAGCACCCAAATATTTAGTGCGAAAGCATCTCACATGATGTCTCAAATACAAGAAGCCTTAGTTCAGCTTCTGTCCTGAATCACATGAATAATTGCACTGTTCATTTTCCAAACGGGGATTATGATGAGGGCCTTTGTGGAAAATGGAGGCTTACATTAAGGGTCTTTTAGAGATCAATAAGCCAGAATAAAAGCTCTTGGAAGCAGAGAGGATTGAAGGGTATGAATGTGACTACAGACTGCAGCAGGCATGGGAGGAATCCTAGCCAGGGAGGGTCACCTTGGGATGCGTCCGCACTATCGGGAATTGCGCCGGATAAGCATATCAAAGCCGAGCTGGATGTCGATGCAGGAGCTGACGTAAGGTCTCCTTCGTGCTGCTGGAGCTGCCACTGGCCTCGCCTCTGATCTCCACCACCGCATTGCTGCAGCCTTGTAGTTCAAAGCAATATTGATGCCTGAACTAGTCACAAGACCTTATTAAAGGATGCTGAACCGTCACCTGCCACAATGACTGGTTACCTCTGCAATAATGAGAACCTTATGACGTTGAGAACCGGATCAAACTCTGACTTGAAAGGTGAAGCATAAATTGCTGCTCTTTTGCATCATGTTTTTCTGGGTCACATGATTAATTCTTTGAGACAAACCATCATGGGAACCACGTGATAGTGTGCTAGTCTTAAGCCACATGGTTCCTCCTTGAGTTTTCACCGAAATCTTTCCCCCACAGTGTCTCGTCATTGCCAACAAGCCGGCCCGAGAGCGGACAGGAAGACGCATTGCGAGAGACGAGGATGGAGTGGCTCAGTCAGACTACCGCACTGCGCTGCGGTTGAATAGGTTTAATTCTGCAATAACATAATCGGCATACTGCGATATTTCAAAGCTGATTCAAGCTGAACGTTTATTTATGGACCTGTCAGGACTTTTGATATCCACTCCTCCTTTGTCAAAACCTCCCACTGCTCAGAGGAAAGCTCTGGCTCTGAAACGCTGCTTGAGGACCACAAGGCATTCTTGCCTCGGATGAATGAAATCCTCCTTTTCTGCGGTTTTTAGCCAGCCATATGGCATGTAAAGCTATACCCTTGTGGGACTCGTGTTGTGGTCTGTTGTCTAATGCGTCCATCAGAATAAACATTTTGACCATCTCCAACTTCAAAAACACACTGAAATTAATTCCTACATCTCAAGGACTGGCAGCCCAATACCCACTTTTAAGGCAGTGTGCCATTTTCCTTTTTTTCCTCACTCCGTCATTGATTCTCATGTCAGCCATTCATGTTCAGTTGATATGCATCACATTGAGAAGAATGTAACGCATTTAGATTTCCTTAAAGTACATAAGTCATAAAGCTAGACATTAAATCAATTTGATCAAATGATCTGTTACAAGCAACACAAAAGGAATAATGCCTTATACACAGAGGCACACACACACACTCACTCATTCTGAGACAGTCTCTAATCCAGCGATTGGTTTTACCTTATCACAGAACTTAAAGGAGTGTACTCTTCTAAGCTGCCGGATTGAACCTCTGTTCGATACAGGTTTGCAAAACTGAATCTGTTGAGCCGCAAAGATTTGATATGGGTATTTAAAGCTCTGCGTGGTATTAACCGAGAGCACAACAAATAGCCTCCTTTAAACCAACTCTTTCTACTCTGACCAGCCCGGATGCAAATGAAACTAAGCTTGTAGTGGATTGAGGAGGTCGACAGGAGGGAGATGGGACTTATAACGTGCGTGTACGCACATCTGTAGCCATGATGAAGTGTGTGACCCTCGGAAGAGCCCTGTGACAACTGTGTTACCATGGAGTCCTATCCGTCCCTGTCGACCCGTGGCGGTGTGTTTTTCTGGCTCCTTCCATCTGCCTCTCTGCTCACATTAAAGACCTTGGTTTCCCAGCTAGCTCGAAAGGGAAATTAGGCGGTATGATTTGCAGTTTGTCCTGAGGAAAAAGTGACATTTATGTTATTTCCTCCTTAACAAATATTGTACAACCGTAGTCTACAGAATCTCACAGACACAAAGGCACATCATTCTAAGTTATCTGCCCCACTGTACAACCAATTCGGTTCTCCTACACAGCAAACTCTTTCAAACTCCGATAGTTGCCGGCTATAAGCGAAACTGCACATAAAACAAGCTCCTCTCATAAATTCATTATGCTTGTACAAACTCTCCTGAGTTATCACAGTGTACGTCAGGTCCGTCTCTGCATATTGTCTGTGGAATATTGCACTATGGAGTCATTATTTGTCAGATTTAGCACGAAACCTAAAATCCCTGTGGCTAAGTGCATAGGCTATTTCAAAAGATGGAATTGAAAAGAAATTGAAAGCATGTTGACAAAAGAAGACTACAGATGAGAGTGGGAGAGAGGGAGTGAGACGCAGAGAGAGACGGTCTCTGGATATGTCAGATTATGTGACGTGATAATAGAAAACACACAGTGGTGTGTCCAGTGTTACATGTGCCAGCAGATGTTTTCTTGCGGTGTCAGTGCTGCTTATTCAGATGCGTTCCAGCACCTCTGCAGTGAGGAGAGATAGGATAATTCGCCATTCCTGATGTCTGTTTGCTGTGGCCGACTTACAAATGGCAGACTTGGGTTCGAAAATCAGCCCCAGTATACACATTTCGCACTGCTTTAATCAGTTGCAGATTGATCCCGTACAAACTTATGCATACACTCACACACCTAAATTAGCAAACGCATGAGAATCCTCTTTTGTCTTACTTTGAGATCCTTGTTACGAAATGCAATCAAAGGCATTATGAAAAAGTTAAGACTGACTACAATTATAGGTCAACATATTTCATTATAGCCCATGGCATAAAAGAAAAATCAAATATGATTATAAATAAAATAAACAATACGACTATAATAGAATATAATTGTTTTTGCCTGGATTTGGATATGTTGAAACAGAACTAGCTGAAAGGTGCGATTTAGGTTACATACATGACTGTGAGTGTGTGTATGCATGGAAAGAGAAAAGACGGCACGGTAGTTCTTCTCTCTTGGGTGTGGTGAGCTTTATGGCTTTGCCATACAACTTTAAAGACTCCTGAGCCTTCAAATCCACGGATATACTCTTAAACCACCAGGGAGGCCTATTGTTTCAAATGCCTTCCCAATCATCTTGCCAAACTCCACATACGTACACACACTAATACAGACTCATTCTTCTTCTTCTCTCTCTCTCATTACGCGACTGAGGCGTGTACAAGGCAGGTTTGGGCGTCACCCCGTCTCTAAAAGCACTAGCCCTCACAGTAATTATTTTCTCAGACAATTACTTGTAGGAACTGAAAGATTACTGGAGAATGAGAACCAAGCCTTTGGACGAATCTTTAGTTTGCTAATTAGGCTTCAGAAAGTCAAAAGAAATGTATATTTTAATTTGTTTTTAATTAAGTGCAGTGTTAAATCAAGATGTCGTCTTCCGTTACATTTAATGTCATTAATTAAATTTTTTTTCATTTATTCTGAGCTGTATATATGCCACACTTAAGAAACTTTGCAGCTTCCCTGACATCATACATTTTTTTGCTGTGTGGGCAGATCTACCCTTCACGTCAAGACCAAAACCTTTTCATTAATCTTTCATCAGCCGTTATTTAGACTGTCTTCTAGTAAAGGTTGTATTTTTCCTGGTGTGGAAATAATATACGGGAACATAACATGCATGGTTGCAAATCTGTTCTGTACTTTAGGAAAGGAGGCCTTTATTTAACTTTATTGACTGATGGTAAAGAAATCTGGTTAAAAGAAATTATACTATTATAGTTTTGTTAGGAGGATAAAAGTTTTACTAGTTGTTGATTTAGCATAATATATATATATTATGGTTTGCTTTTGTGCTAAGAAGTCCTCCTAAAAAAAAATCAATTTAAAAAAAAAAACAATCTATTTTAATATTCTATGTCATGTCAAACCAATTTCACTGTAATATGTTTCACCTGCTACTTGCTCTGAAATCAAATGAATGGTGCGAGCAAAGGAAACTGAGCCATACATATTGAGGTGGATTGGTGCGGATTAGTCTAGGTCAGTTTAAGCCGCATTATAACGTCCTCTGTCTCATATACCTGTGAATTGCTCTGTTCCACTGTCACACTCAAATACTCTATAGCTCTATTTCTGTAGCCAGTATTGGCCAGGGGCAAATGTCAGTCATGAGTGAGTGGTTTCACATAGTCTGAGGGGTAATTTATTTCACCTAACATGTGGTGTGGCAAGCTGGCCTTGTGCTTGGCTTTTAGTGAAAAATATTACTTCCTTCTTTTAAGTGCCTGCCTGCCAAAGGATTCAAAAGCACACGCGCGTTTTAGTTGTTTTGGTGAATCCCTGGCACGTAGTATGTGGGTCTACAAAATACAGGAGCTGTGGTCGGTAATATGCATGGGGAACTGACGTGGATCAGGATTTTATACAATAAAAAATCCACAAAAGGATACACTGATTCAGACTGAAATGATCAAAAGGTATAATGAATGTATAGCCAACTCTCTGGAAAAAGGAGCAAGTGAGTTTGAGTAGATACAAATGTCGTTCAGACGGCCTTTTCCCTAGCATCCTTGTATTTGTGCATCGGTGGCTTTAGGTACCCTTAAGCTGATATTGTCTAAAGCTTACCTGTCTGATTGTCCATAATTACCCCTAATGGACTTGCAGACACTTGTCAAGCACAGCTTTAGGGTGTGGGTGAGATTTGAGCTGTTCATTGTTTCAAGAGTTGGAATGTTGCATCATTTGTGGCCTTTGTTTGCCTAGATGACAAGACCACCACCTTCCCATTTGTAAACATTAGGCACGGCTCTCCTTTAGATGCTTTTATTACTTCATTCTGAAAATGTTGCAGTTCTGCTATGATTTCCAATGACTTTTGTTATTCACAAGCCAGCTTGGTGGCTTCTGTCTAAATTATTTGTTAAAATTGGTAGCTCTGGCTGCAGGGAGACACAAATAGTAAATAGCCAAAGCCTTTTCCAGGTCATGCTTATACTCTAAAACAGCCGCTGACACATTTCTGGCTTTCAGACAGAGTGTAGTGGCACACAATATTAAGATTTATTGTAGGACAGTGAGCCAAGATGTTTCTCGAAATATCCATTCCCAGAAATATAGTTAAGGTTCTGTGAATTGAGATATTTTGTATTGCAAATTTTTAGAGTGGACCAAAGTTTTAATTTTTTTTCTTTTTTTTATTATTATACTTTATTTTAAAGAGAACTATGCATTTAAACTGAACAAATCAATGTTCTAAATGTATAATAAATGTGTATATATGTAATAAATTAACATTTAACAATTAATATATAACCAAAAATAGCACACTATTAAAGGTTACATTTAAATATAAACGTATGTGGTCAGATGGTTTAGCTATATCAGCTCAAAATGCTGAGCATATAAATTTTGCCTTTTCGATATGCAATTAGACTGAGAATAAAAAAATACATTTACAAAAAATATGAACATTATATAAATCATGAGCGTAAAAAATACATAGTTCGTTAAAAAAATACATTAAGGTTACAGTAACTATAAAATCTTAAACCTCTTTCAATAACGTTATATCAACTCTTGGTTCACTTCGAATAATATATTACATTTGTCGAAGTACCTGATCACTTGGTATCATACTGTGAATTACAGTCAAATAGGCTGATGTTCGATTTACTCTTTAAGATGAAAATACGCAGGCTATAGGCCTATCTGTGCGAGACCGTTTGAGAAGGCGTGATGTGCCCTCTGCTGGACAAATGATCGCACGCTAACCTCTCAGCTTTAATTGTCTGAGGAAACAGATAGATAGATAGATAGATAGATAGATAGATAGATAGATAGATAGATAGATAGATAGATAGATAGATAGATAGATAGTGTCCTTTTTTCAAAACATGGAAATTGTCTGTGTTGTCATAAAGGCTTGTAATAGATCTTTGCTGTGTTTAATCACGTATTGCTCTGTGAAATAATTCTTAATAGTCGCATTGTTCCAGCTTAACGGACAGGTGTCAGTAAAGCACCGGCTGATTTGAACGTATATTTCATTAAAGCACAGCATCCGTTGAGCAGCTTCCCGAATCACACGAATTTCCTCCCCATCGCTCTGCGTCGAGTCTTTTCTCATCGTCTCTGGACTTAAGTGTAGGCCACTTAACTATCTAAGCTTCTGCAGTGATCAGTCCATTTATCTGGGATTATTGCAGTGAATTTACTGTTTGGTTTCCTTCCAGCACCCAAATGTCAAGTCCAAAGTCATGTGTGCAGTAGCTTTACCGCGCAAGAGCCGCGCAGATCCCCCGAAAGCTGGTAGCAGTTGATCTTTGGATAGAGCATGAAAATAAATAAATCCTCTTTAGCAGATCAATATTCATCCCCTTTAATGCGGGAAGTGAAACTGCTGGATTTGAGCTGGTAATTCTGATGAACAGCTAATCGTTGAAAAACAAGCAGGGCTTTGCCATCCGTAGCAGATACTTACGCATGAGGATGTGTAAGAGAAGCACATCATCTGGCCTCCAAGAAAAAAAAGAGAAAAAGAAAGAATAATCTGATCGTAAGTGTGTGTAGGCTATTTACGACATTTAGTTAACAACCTAATGGGTGCTTTTACCTAAAATAGGAAACGGTTCATCTTGAACTTAAAAAAAGTATTATTACTTTAGGCTACTTGGACTGGTGTGATGAATTGTTCTGTTGACGTTTTGTATAAAATACGAGCTCATGTTAATTTAGTTTTATGCGAAATGGAATATCCATTATCAATTCAGATTTTTATTATGAATTTCTTGTTAATTGTTCATTGAAATCAGTTGGCATACTGTAGAATGATGAGACATGGTTAGAAAAAAATACGCCCTTCTCATCAGCATAAAAATGTCCCGAAAATCGAATCCATGGTGACAATTATTGGAAAAGTTAATTAATGACACTTCAATGTAGTCTATATTAATTGTACTTCGCAATATTAATATTATTATAAAAGTATTATATATTATTCATTCACAATAATTAACGTAATTATAATAATTAGACTATCATAAATAAATAAATGTATTTAACATAATAAAACAGTTACCAAAATATTACTTATAGCATTTTTTAGATGATTTCTTTTGCATTTCACATTACAGAACAGGATTTTATTTCCTAAAAAAAGGTTATTCTTGGGCCTGTTCTTTTTCTTCTTCTTCTTCTTCTACTTCTTATTCTGCTTCTTCTTCCTCTTCTTCTTTGAAGCACCTCTGTGAAATGAATCCTAAAGATATTCTTTTATATGATGTTGAATTTTGAAATATTGCATCCCTGAACTTTTGGCTTCTAAGTAACATCCCTTAACTTTTTTCTTTATTAAACAGATTTACATCACACGTTGTGACTATAAGAGCAGACCCAAGTCTACATACCAAGTCTGCAGAAATCTCTGTGTTCTGTTAGTGAGTGCACAGCACATTGTGATTGATGGCCCCAAGATGTGTCGTAACTCAACAAATAAATAAATAAGTGCTCCTCTTGAATACACCTGGATTTTGCCTTTAAAATATGATCACTTGTTATCTCCAATTCTGTTGCTTTGTGGTTATTTAACGCTGAGAGTATGTGCTTTGTTTACTGTCTCTTTTTGATACTAGCCCATTCATGATGATATGAAAACAGTTCATTGGCTTGTCTGAATGTTTTAATTTCCTTTTTCATACTGCGTGTAGCCATATGGCAGACACATCCCCTCATTATGGCTGAAAATTCACGTATTCAAAGAAACACCTGTGTTCTTTGTGTAGATAAATCACAGCATACCAAAATGGTGTTTTGGCACTTTTGCCCATTATCCCAGTTACTGAAGTCATAAAGCTGGTTAGTGCAGTTTTGTTTTGTGCACCACACCCTTGTGAATGACAACTAGTACATTTCCTTTAGTAAGCAGTTGGTATCTTTGCTTGCTGAAATGAATTATCCTGTTGAGAGTTTGTCAATGGCTTTGTATGGTTTCTATGGGTTTGAGTCTTTCACTTGCAGGAGAAAGTCAGCATCAAATAAACTGCATGGGGACCACATACTGAAAAGCCACAGGGAGAGAGAAAAGAACCGAGTCGCAGGCTATTGGTACAAAAATGCTTAGATGGGATATTTACCAAGACTCTCTGGCACACATTACTACTGGGAGGAGCGAGGGAGAATGAAAGAAACAAAAACTGGGGAAAAGGATATTTGCCTTTTTTCCTTTCTCTTTTTTGCCTTTAGCAAACAGAGCCAAGTGCTTAAATAAACATGAGCAAAGTGTTTATTTCCATCTCAGTGTGGTGGGCTGTCCAGGAAGAGGTATGTCGTAACAGGATTCTCACTCAGATGGTCTCGAACAATGAGGTAATATTGATTCTTAATAAGGGTGCTGAGATCTAACCATTGAAAAATTTGTTATTAATAATATTTCCTAATTAGTATTCCAAATATTTCCTACTTGATACATTGACTTTACACAGGTATTTTTCTTCCCATGTTCTTGCAAACAATGACCTCAAGAGGGGGCCCTAAAGTGAAGAAAGCCTGGTATGGTTTCTGAGATTCAAATTACCATCTTAGAATCTCTCCTTCTCTTTCTTTTGTATTTCAAGTGTTATATTGGTCAGCCTAAAAATAATTTTGAATAATTGTTTTACATCTGAAGTAGCCTATAATATTCAACATCTTAATCATGACTAATAAACCTCTGTTAGTAACTGAAAATACATTACAGTTAAATGATAACACTGCATTTTATATTATTCTGCCTTATTGACTAAAATTTCTTTTAAAGCACTTTCTTCATATCGGTAAATAAATGTCTTTTTGATACTTTCAAAAATATTATTGAGCAGTAGTTAAGTTTAACACTTAAAACTGTTAACATGCTTTGTTGTTAAAATGTTTCATTATTATTTAATTTTATTATAAAGATTAAGCTGTATACATATTTTTTATATGATAAGTCTTATTTAATTAAATAATTCTGCAATATTTTGCCATTTGGCTGAAGCTATGTTACATGCATGTATCAGTCCTGTTAGTGGTCAGTTGTAAAGAGCACACCTGACCACTAGGGACTGACCTAAGACCATTATTTCCTGATAGTTGTACAGAAATAGTATAGACTATTTTAACTTCTTGTTGTGAAAACAATTCTGCAAAGGTGTGATTGTTGAGCAATGCACATGACTAGAACAACTGTGAATGTACATCTGTTCATTGAAGGTGTTGCTTTGCTTTTGTGACCAGGATGATCTAAAATTACAGCTAGAATTTCAAATTAGCAGCTACATTTAACCTAAAGTGATTTATAATTTAGCATCCCATATTCCTCAGCATTAAGCCAGTGATTCTCAACCAGGGTAGATGGTTTCTCCCCCTTACTCCTCCTTAAAACAACATCATGATTATCATTTTATTTTATTGTTGGTAGTTATTTTATCAAATGCTTTGATATGTTCCACTTATCTACTTCCACATTATGCTACTAATCTAAAGCACATCTATCAAATTAAGTTGATACTCAGTGGCCGGTCGTACAGTGTTATGTACAAAATCCTATTAAGCACCTACTGTACTTACAGCCTAAGACACACTTTGTCTGGTGTGAACTTTGGAATTACTCTCCATAATCTTATCTTTCCCCTTCTGGTCTGAGTTAGGCCCCGTCGATGTCAATGGCAGCATGTTTGACACACTGCACTACTGTGGATCACTTTGCTTTATTCAGTGCTTGCATGCACTGCTATACACTATACTGTTTAAAAGTTTTTTTATGAAAAGATTAATATTTCTATTCAGCAAGCACACAAGTAATTAATCGAAAGTGACAGTAAAGACATTTATAATGTTACAAAAGATTTCTGTTTCAAATAAATGCAAATAAATAGTTTCTTGAACACCAAATCAACATATTAGAATGCTTTCTGAAGGATCATACGACACTGTTGCGTTCAGGCCATGTAATTACAGTAATGATTCTGAACTGTAAAAAGCCTTCACATGCTTGTAAAAATAGTAATTACAACGTGTAAACTCTTAATTTTATACAACTTGTACCTAGTGTTGTACTCGAGACGACCAGTCTTTAAGACTATTTTTTGAAGGTCTTGTCTTGGTCTCTACCAAATTTGTACTCGGTCTTGTCTCGGTCTCAGACTTAGAGTACTCAGAACTGCTGGGATTTCTGATTTATTTATGTACATCATTAATATGATTGGATGTAAAACTTACTGCTTCAGATGCAATCAATAACTTATTTTTAATTTGATTGATTTATTGTGCCGGTTCAGAAATTAATGAGGGATTTTGTCAAAAATGTCACCAAAATTAATGCAATTGCTCACAAAATTCAAGATGTTGCAAAAAAGTACTTGTATGAGATCTGAATTTTTATATTATAACATGTGATGTAATTAAGCAATATCACAAGAGCAAGAGAGCTGTTTTCATAAATTTGAATATGACTGCAAACATGATATTGCTTTTATACAAACATTCAATAAAAAAATTAAAACATTATTTATGCATTTGTAATTGCACCTCTGCAGTGCAATGATGAATTTTGTTGTTAATGATTGAATTTGATTAGTAACAGTTCTATATAGTGTCTTATTCTAATTACATTTATTGATTAAAAAAAAGTCATTTCTCAGGCGGTATAATGTGGATCTTCATGAGTTTAAGGAGTGCTGGTCTGGTCTTGGTCTTGACTCGTGGTGCGTCCCAATTCGCAAACTATCCGTCCTAAATAGTATTCGAAAATAGAATTAGTACATCCCAAATCAGAGTATGTTGAAATGAGTATTCCAAAGATACCAGGATGGTCTACTATTTCCGGTCAGAATCCAAAGTGCAGATCGATGCACATGCACACTCTAAGGGCTGATATTGCCCACAACCCATTGTGCGTTGGACGAGGATTCGATTAGAACTACAAACACTGATAAAAAGTATTGAAAAACTACATGTGCGAGTCCACCATTTAAGTAGAGAGGTTTAGATAAAGGGGTTTGAGTGATTAATTATCTAACCTGACGAAAAGACATTTATTCAATGTTATCCACATTATATTTTATCTGCAACAGCATTGCCAACTTTTGTAATGATACGTTTGGCCATTAACTTTTAAATGCATCATTATATTTAAACTGCAAACACACGAGGAGAGTCTTCGCATGAAAGACGACATGCTACTACAATTCTCTCCGAAACGGTAGGAATTTAAATTAAATTGAATGTGGAAGATTTTAACTGACAAGATGATTGACAGGGCAGTTTAAACGTTGACAGGATGCACGTAACTAAGCGACAGAGTCCGTTAAAGATGACGAAGCAGTACGTCCCAAAGGTTGCCTACTCTTCAGCTACACACTCAAAAGTATGTACTTTTTCTTCACAAAAAGAGTACATACTTTTAGGGCGTAGTATATGTAGGCGAATTGGGATGCAGCATCGATCTCGCCCTGTCTTGGACTTGGTCTCAACCACTCAAAGTCTTGGTTTCAACACACATTGGTCTTGGTCTCGACTTGGTCTCGGATTAGGTGGTCTTGACTACAACACTACTTTTACTACATGGCCACTGTACCACCTGAGCACTGGTGTGTTCAACTTGAAGCATCCCTGTGCAGACCGATCGGTGAATGACATCAAAGTACCGCAAGAGCGATTCGAAAGCATATAGAGCTTTATTTATGGTACGACATGGCGTGAATGCAGCATGGAGTAATGGCTGCTGAAAATTAAGCTTTGACATCACAGTAATAAATTCCATTTCAAAGTATATTTAAATAGAAAACAGTCAGAATATTTCATGATAGTACTATTTTTATTGTATTTTTAACTAAATAAATGTAGGCTAGCCTTGGTGAGAGCCTTGTTTCAAAAACATTGAAAAATTTTACTGAACCCAAACTTTTTGAATGGTAGTGACTGTGTGAATTCAAAATAACATTTAACCATGCTACAGACACACATTTCTTCACATCTGTTGCAATTAACTACGGTTAATTAATTAGACTTTTACAAGGTCAATGCTGGTTTGAACAGCTAGAGCTGCTGTCTTACAGTAGTTACATCTTCTGTCATCATTAAACCTAGCATGTTGTTTATTGTATTTAAATAGTTCAACTTGCTCAAATTGTTCAACATTTTTAACCCATCTAGAACAAACTATAGGCTATTCATTTATGTTTTGTGGTCTGTAGGTCTAAGTGTCAGTGGGTGGGATTTTAAGTGAAGGGGGCAAGTGTTTATCCAAACTAACCAATAGGACATAAGTAGACTAGGCAGAATGGATGGTATTGGAGCACTTGATAGTAAGAGACTATTGGACGACTTCATAGAAACAGACAGATAAATGACCCACTGGGCTCCATGTGGTATGTTACCATCCAGAACCAGATAGCTGGATTGATTTATACACTTTGCAAAAGACATGCATATAGTTGTGAGACAGTGATGGCGACCTTAGCATTCAGTGGATGGTTTAGTGATTCAGTATCTCTGTGTTGATTGTATTAATAAATAATATATTTTATTTGTGTGTAGAAAATGTAACCAGAAAGTTGAACATTTTGGGAGGAAGTGATAAGTGTGTGCGTGCTTGCATGCGCGCGTGAGTGCGTGCGTGTGTGTGTGTTAGCTGTCAGCTTGATGGCATATTTGGAAAACAAACCTGGAATCTGTCTGTTTCATTCAATCACACTAAGACCTGACAGAAAGCTTGTCGTGCAGTGATAACGATGTCATCGGTCAGCCGCCTAACAGTTTAGACCCTGTCCGGTTAGCAGAGGTGAGACAGTACATCTGTAGTCTTATCAAAGACTGTCCACACATGTTGATGCCGAACACAAGACCTCTCACACCCAGTAAATACCTCAGACAAACATTTAAGGTGGTCACAATTATTTACAATTTATGCAATGTAAAATCTTTTAATTATGTTGTAAACCTCTTTACATTAGTAGGATCCATTGTTTTTACATGGGGAATTTTTTTTTAAGTATTTAGAATTTTGAACTTATTATTGAGCAAGGACACATTAAATTGATCAAAAGTCACAGTAAAGACTTTTTTATTTCAAATAAATGCTGTTCTTTTGAACTTTCCATTCAAGGAATCCTGATAAAAAAGTATCACATTTTCCACAATAAGCAGCACAACAATTAATAACATTAACTGATAATAATAAGAAATGTTTCATGAGCACCAAATCAGCATATTAGAATGATTTCTGAAGGATCATGAGACACTGAAGAAATTAATATTCAGCTTTTCCATTACAGGTATAAATTACATTTTGAAAAATATATTCAAATACAAAACAGTTACTTTAAATTGCAATAATATTTTATTGCCATTTGAGTGTTTGTCAAAGAAAAAAGTGAATCACAGACAGAGAAAACTGCTCTTATCTGTGTCTCTGTGATTAGTGTGTTGGTGGGGGTGTCAAATGGACGTGTGTGTGTGTGTGTGTGTGTGTGTGTGTGTGTGTATTCCATTGATATTCCAGCGCTGGACAGTCTTAGGTGGGGTCAGATCTTGGAATGTGGCCCCTCTTATCAGTACGAGAGAGAGGGAAAAAGAAAAAGAGCAGCAGCACAAACATTCCTCTATCTTTCATCCTTACAACTTTAGAGCCATCATCGGCACCACTTCCAAAATTTTCTGTTTAGTCTGCCAAGACCCACAAAGTCTTCCAAATGTTAAACTCACATAAGTGAAGTCATTAGGTTGGCATTACCAGTAGCCCTCATGTAATACTCCCTGTCATACACTCTGAACTCCATCCATTATTTATACGTTTTGAGGAATTAATGCTGGTAAACAACATTGTTTACTAGATAATAGAATGGAATGATTTAATGGTACCAGTTTCTTGCATATAGGGGCTTAGAAAGTGTCAATGTTGAGCTCTCTTATCCCAATTCCATGGAAAACTCACAAATCTCAAATATGGAATTGGCTTGGCTATGGATTCAAGGTGTGGATGTCACTGGGGATGCATTGTTCCATTACTACTGTGCGTATGTGTGTCAGAAACAACTAATAGACAAGACACTGCATCAAAAAAAAAACAAAAAAAAACATTGACGTCAATAAAGACTAAAATCCAAAGGGCTACAGACCAAAACTAATTCTCTGAGCTAGATGCTCAAAATCTCTGTGTATACTAAATCAGCTGTGAAGCTCATCGTTGTTCTTCTAGCCTTCAGCTCTTGGGCCATTTTTCATCCCATAATCCTGTGTTTCACCCACAAATTCACAAGCTCCTCCTGCCCCATGCCACCGCTAGCCAATGTATGTCTCCATCGGTGGCCTAAAGGAAGCCAATTACAACCGTCATGCTGGAAGCCTGCCCCTTTGACTCCGGCCAATATGGAAGTCAGGCGAGGCAGTGGATTAGCATTGTGGTGGGCATCTGTGTCTCCTGTGGTCAGGCAGGTGACCCCTGCACACAAAGGCAGTGCGCCAACTGAGTGAGATTAATAAAACCTCTCTAGTCGGACAGAACTGGACAGGTCGCACACATGCTCGGCTTTGTGAGGCCTCTGGGGTTGTCACGACTACCCAGCAGGTGTTGAGGGAAATACAGAAATCTGTGTTTGTGTGTTAGAGAGGATTAAATCTCAAAGCAACAAGACAGAAAGACTGCTTTTAAAAACTCTGTGGCAATTTCCTGAGAAAAGGGGAGGAAGGTAAGCTCTTCTCAGACATATACAAGAGCCAGAGTTAGTGTTTGGACAGACGTGGAATTACTAATGGAGAAGACTGGTGTAAATCCGTTCATGATCATATTTATAGGTTTTTCTCAGCAAAAACATGTCACTCCACGCCGACTGTTTAAAACCCCACATTGATGACCGTCTGAAATAACATATTTCTTTAGGAAATGTGTGACATGAAGGGAAAAATCCATTATATTACATGACTGAAATAGTGAGGGAATGAAAACATGTGGTTAGATGTTGATCTCGTGGATCTTTGTCTTCCCACAGGGTCCAAGCCGCTGCAGATATCTGTCATTACATCACATGATTGCGATGGAGCATTCACACACTGCTTGTATTCATCTAATCTTGGTGTGCCATCTCAGACTCTCACTTGCTCTCTAAAATTTCAGACATACAGTTGGTTCCAAAAGTCTGAGACCACATATACTATTGAATTTTTTTTTTTTTTTCATTTTTGAAATAAGTTTTTTATGTTCACCAAAGCTGCATTTATTTGATCAATAAAAACCTTTATTGAAATAGAAATCTTGGTTTCACTGTATTTCGATGATCCATTTTAGACTGTCTTCTAACTATAAGTAACTTTGCAACTACATGTCAACTAACTCTCATTAGAGTATTAGTAGTGGGTTAGGTGTTAGGGTTTGGGACGGGTTAGTAGAATAAGTTGACATGTAGTTGTAGTCTTATAGTCTGAATGTCTATTGGGAGAGAATCAAAATAAAGTGTTATCGGATATTAAGCAGACAGTCTACTAATACTCTGAGATTTAATTGACATGATTGCACAGTTACTAATAGTTAGTAGAATGTCCAAAGTGGACCATTGAAATAAAGTGTTACCAAAATATTTTATAAGCATTATAAATGTCTTTACTGTCACTCTTTTTTTATTTTTTTTATTTTATCAATTTAATACATCCTTACTGAATAAAAGCATTTTATTAATTACTTATACTGTATAAAAATACTGTATAATTCTCACACACAATGTTTGATAGTGTTCACAAAGTAGATGGTGCCATAAACCCTGCGCCCTATAAGGCTGTAGATTATATTAGTATATTTTATTATTTCCTTATATTAGTGTATATACACTATTTTGCCAAAAATATTGGGACACCCCTCCAAATCGTTGAATTCAGGTGTTCCAATCACTTCCATGGCCACAGGTGTATAAAATCAAGCACCTAGGCATGCAGACTGCTTCTACAAACATTTGTGAAAGAATGGGTCGCTCTCAGGAGCTCAGTGAATTCAAGCGTGGTACCATGATAGGTTGCCACCTGTGCAATAAGTCCATTTGTGAAATTTCCTCACTACTATATATTCCTCGGTCAACTGTTAGTGGTATTATAACAAAGTGGAAGAAATTAGGAACAACAGCAACTCAGCCACGAAGTGGTAGGCCACGTAAAATCACAGGCGCACAGTGCGCAGAAGTCGCAAACTTTCTGCAGAGTCAATAGCTACAGACCTCCAAACTTCGTGTGGCCTTCAGATTAGCTCAAGAACAGTGCGTAGAGAGCTTCATGGAATGGGTTTCCATGGCCGAGCAGCTGCATCCAAGCCTTACATCACCAAGAGCAATGCAAAGCGTTGGATGCAGTGGTGCAAAGCACACCTCCACTGGACTCTAGAGCAGTGGAGACGTGTTCTCTGGAGTGACGAATCACGCTTCTCTGTCTGGCAATCCGATGGCCGAGTCTGGGTTTGGCGGTTGCCAGGAGAACGGTACTTGCCTGACTGCATTGTGCCAAGTGTAAAGTTTGGTGGAGGGTGGATTATGGTGTGGGGTTGTTTTTCAGGGGTTGGGCTTGGCCCTTTAGTTCCGGTGAAAGGAACTCTTAATACTTCAGCATACCAAGACATTTTGGACAATTTCATGCTCCCAACTTTGTGGGAACAGTTTGGGGATGGCCCCTTCCTTTTCCAACATGCGCACCAGTGCACAAAGCAAGGTCCATAAAGACATGGATGAGCGAGTTTGGTGTGGAGGAACTTGACTGGCCTGCACAGAGTCCTGATCTCAACCCAATAGAACCATCACTATCTCACGACCAATTTGTACGATTTGTCTATACTGCAGTGATTAGGGGGCGGGGTTTGAGTTTAATTCATTCGTACAAAATGATACGAATTGACCAACTTGTCAAATACGTACGATTTAGCAATGAGGTCGTACAAATTCGTACGAATTAGCCAGCTTGTAAAATATGTACAAATTGCCGTGAGATCGGGTTGGATTGAACACCTTTGGGATGAATTACAGCGGAGACTGCGAGCCAGGCCTTCTCATCCAACATCAGTGCCTGACCTCATAAATGCGCTTCTAGAAGAACGGTCAAAAATTCCCATAAACACACTCCTAAACCTTGTGGAAAGCCTTCCCAGAAGAGTTGAAGCTGTTATAGCTGCAAAGGGTGGGCCAACTCCATATTAAACCCTACGGATTAAGAATGGGATGTCATTAAAGTTCATATGCATGTAAAGGCAGTCGTCCCAAAACTTTTGGCAGTATAGTGTATTTGTAATTTATTGATTAATTTATTATGTTCTTGTCATGAATAAGAACAGTCAAATAAACACATTTGTGACCAGTGTTGGGGAAAGTTACTTTGAAAAGTAATGCATTACAATATTGCGTTACTCCCTTAAAAGAAGAAAAGTAACCCGTTACGTTACTTATTACGTAACTCAAGTTACTTGTAATGCGTTACCCACAACACTGTTTGTGACACTGATCATGTGAACTTCTTTGTACAGACGGTCCAAGGGACATACCAAATACTCCTTTTTTCACTTAAAACATTATGCCAATAATAGAAAAAATATGCAAAATAGAAGCATTTTCACTATTGGTCTCAGACTTTTGGGCCCCATCGTAAGCACACGCCAACATACACACATCCCCTGTGTTTAACTTTCTGGCTGACACTTGATCAGTCATTTCAGTGTGTTTGTGGGAGTGCTGTAGAAAAAGGCCATCTATTGTGCTTCTCAGTATACACTTAAACTTCTGAACTCAGGAATCTATACTTATACTCCAGGGATTCATTTTTCCTTATCCAGCTAGCATAGCTGTTCTAATTGGCATAGGTTGGTATGTGGAGAGTGGTATGTAACTTGGGCATTGAGAAAGCTGATGAGTGGATAATATTGCCATGTGTTTCTGTGCCAAGTTTGCACCAGTGATGAACTTGGCAGCCGCATTGCTGTCTGCATCTGTGACTGATGAGCTGTAGAGGTGTAGAACACATACACACTCCAGGAAAATGCTTTGACTGTTGAGCCTCACCCATGCATGCACTGTATTAGTCAGGATTATACATGGAAACACACACGCACACACTTGTGCTGGCGACTGTAAGGCTACATGCACTATGAGTGAGTGGCTGCAATAAAGACCCCAGGTGGTGAGATGGGTCACGCTAAAGGTTGAAATAATCAAGGCAGGGAATTTGTGGGCAGCATTTTTCTTTGTGCTGCTGTGTACTTGGTGGGCTTAGTGCTGCCATTTCAGCCACTATACCAATGAGTCAGGGTTAAACCTTGCACACGACGTGTGTTATTGTTCACAAAGAGGGTAATGGAAAGAGTCATGACCTTGTGTAAATCTTTTGCTGTAGATTTTGGTTTCTCATATTTATAGTCATAGACAACTTGTTGTGTGTACATCATAATTAAATGCCTAAATCTATCCATCCATCCATCCATCCATCCATCCATCCATCCATCCATCCATCCATCCATCCATCCATTCATCCATAAATAATAGTAGATTGGATAATTCCAAATAACTGAATACACACTCAACATTTCAGAACAAGGATATAAATTGAGGTAAAGTTTACAATTTTCTCAATCCTTGTATTCTGTTCTGGAAAATGAAATGATATTGAATGATTGGGTAGAATTAGGTTAAATTGCATATTACAGTAACATTACTCGCCATGTGTAGGTGACGCTTAAAATTCATAGTAGTGTAAATCATCCATACACTTCTTACAGTAAGTATAAATGAAATATATGTTTTTAATTAAGATATTGTTATGAATATTTGAAACAAATGAGCACACATTTCAATTTTAGTGCAGTTGCTGACGTTTATTACTGCAAGTGTATTTTATGCCCCTGTGTGGGAAGGAAAGGGACTTTCTTCAACAGTGGATCTTCAACAGTAGATACTGTATAGTGCACAGCCCCATGTACATTGTATGATTATTAAATTCACTTTATTGAACCTCCATGTACTCCAAAAACTCTTTTGTACACTCTCATATATAACTAATGATATAATCCTATAAACTCAGGGGAGCCTCATTTGATATATTTTCTTGCTTGCACCACTGTGAGAATAACCAGTCGCCTAATGAAAGGAGGAAGAAAAGAAAGAGGGCGTTATTTATTCTTGACTATCAGGTAGAGAGGCACAACTGCTCCACATAATATCGATGCCCCTTTTAAAATACCATCCACTTTTTTTCACGTCATCCCCAGCTAGATTCATGGACATGGATGTTTCTTTTGTTAGTGTATAAACAGATCTACATTCCCCGTACCTCTCACACATATCTCTCTCCCACACACGTACATTCACAAAGTTTGGACAGGATAATCTTTTCTGTTCACACTTCACTAACCGAGGGGCAAAAGTCCCTCATTATTGTTTACATTAATATTAATAACTAGGCATTTTCAGAAAAAAATGGATAATTAATCAGTGTGAAATACTAAACTGATTTTTTTTTTTCTCTTTCTGTGTTTAAATATTTTCAACATATTTGAAGCAGCCATGAACATCCAACAGGCAGGATTAGGAGTTAAATATGATTATGTAATTTTCATTTGTTTTATTTTTGGTTGTAAAATTTATTTGTTCGTATTCCACAGAAAAACATAACAGCATTCAGTTTGGGGATGACTTTATAATGACTGAAATTTATTTGGTAAACTAACTGCTGAGTTTAAAGAGAGCAAAAAGAAAAGATTTTCTAACTTTTTTTTTCTCTTTTTGTGTCTCAGTAGCTGGTCTCTTTTTAAATGATATGTGTTTCTTTCCTTCTCGCTTCTTCTCTTCCAGCCCCCTTCTCGGTGTATTAGAATCTGCCTGCATCTGGTTTCAATTTGAGCTTCTCCTCATGAAGTCTTGCCGCTCTCACCCTTTTCCCGATGTCTCAATAACACTAGGCTGCTCTTTGGATCCTCACAGGCTTTATACAAACAGACATAACTATTACAACAAGTATAATCACCGCACTGTTTAACCTTGCCAGTTCTGTTACAATAAAAGTAAAGGTTTCATAGTTTGAGTTTTTCAAAGGTTAAAGTCTACAGAAATGAAGGCTGATGAGGAACTTCTGGATGGATGGTTTGTTACTGCCTGTCTCTGGAGTAACAAAATCCCTCTGAGTGTTTGTCTGTAAGGTTAGTATGTGTGTTCATGTGGCTGTGACTGACTCAGAAGCACTGATCATCTTCTACAGGGAGGTGTAGGGAGTCTAGTCCTGTTCCACACTCTTCCAAGCACCATCCTTTACAGTTTGAGATCCAGCTGTGAACATATCAAGACCATTACATGGCCCAGTGTGTATCTTTTATCAACATGAAGAACCTACACTCGTGCACACTAGTGTTATTTATCAACTCTCATTCTGTCGTTCTTAACATTATTTTCTACACACACACACAGCTAAAATTTGCACTTTCTCCATTCCTCCCCATGCAGTACATTTTCATGTCCCCATCATGTGTCTTAAAATATTAAGTAAAATACAATACCACAATATCACTTGAACATAGTGAAGTTGAAATTATTTGTCAAATGAAAAACTGTCAGTGTATTGAGAAATATTATATATATATTTTTTCAGTAACACTTTACAATAAGGTCTCATTTGTTAACATTAGTTAATGTATTAACTAAGATTAACTAACAATCAGCAATATGTTTGCTACAGTGTTTATTAATCTTTGTTAATTTTAGTTAATAAAAAATACAAAAATACAAAAGTCATTCAGTGTTAGTTCATGTTAGTTCACAGTGCATTAATGTTAATTTAATGTAATACATTAATGTAATACAGCATTTGATTTTAATAATGTATTAGTAAATGTTGAAATCAACTTTAACTAAGATTAAGATTAGATTTACAGAATAAATGCTGTAGTGTTCATCCTTAGCTCATGTTAACTAAAGTAGTTAACTAATGTTAACTAATGAAACCTTATTGTAAAGTGTTACCATTTTTTTCTTTTCTATAATCAACATGTTAATTGTAATTTATTTATTGGTAAATTAGTTCCTTAATATTACCTTCCAGACTGTTTATCCTTTGCAGTGTTATTTTAATATCTTTAACATATATTGTTGTTTTTATACATATTTTTCAGTTTTTTATTTTTTTTTATTTTAATATTTTTTTGTAATTTAGTAATTTTTCTTTCATTCTATTAGTTATTTTTTTAATATTTCTATATGTAGTCTTTAAATTAATTTATATTTCATTTTTTGTTATTTTAATACACCAAGTTAAACCAGATGATTTTGAACATGATGTTTTTTATAGTTATCTATTACCCCGATCCTTTGTAATATCACTTTAAGTGACAAAAGCCAGTTCCTAAATTATATCATCATCAAGAAAGTGATACTACTACAACGTAATAAAATGTAAGTGCTTGAGCTTAACCTGAGCATGTTTCTAAAAAGTTTTAATAGAATTACTTTATTCAATCACAACATTAAAAAAATTGTAACAGAATTTTGCACTCTTAAAGGATTAGGTCACTTCAAAATGAAAATGTATATACTTTTTAACCTCAAATGCGCGACTTCGGTGTTGTTCTTCTTCACGGCGTATGACGTCATCATGTCGGAAAGGTCCCATCCGTGATGTAAGTGGAAGTACAGACCCAGTGCCGAAAAACTCCATCTCATGTTCTCCTCCAACTTTACAATTGTCCGACATTGTTGTTTTACCTTTATTTTTGTAAAGGGCGTTTGATTTAGTCTTTGCATGTTCGTTTTAACACTGGGTCAGTACTTCCACGTACGTCTCGTGCGTGACCTTTCCGACGTGATGGCGTCATACGTCGTGCAAAAACAGAACACCAAAGTCATGTATTTGAGGTTAAAAAGTATATAAATGTTTTTTTTTTTTTTTTTTAGAAAATGACCGATGGTTTCGCTAGATAAGACCCTATTCCTCGGCTGGGATTGTGCAGAGCCCTCTGAAGCCCTTCGAAGCCCTTTGAAACTGCATTGATTTGGACCTTCAGCCCGTTGGTTGCCATTGAAAACCATTATGTGGAGAAAAATCCTGGAATGTTTTCCTCAAAAAACTTAATTTCTTTTCAACTGAAGAAAGAAAGACATGAACATCTTGGATGAGATGGGGGTGAGTACATTTTTCTTTTTTAAGTGAACTAATCCTTTAACTGAAAAGTTAAAGTTAGAGTGCAAAAATTAGAGGAATGACTCACAAAGATTATATTAAGTTTCATATGGAATCAGAAATGTGTATTGATTCTGAAAATGGTAAAACAAATTTTCATGTGCTTTATCATCTCTAAAGCTGTTCCTGAAGCCAAACAAGTTTTGTGAAATCATATAGTGGAAAAGCTTTAAAAGATCAAGAGCACAAAGGGGCTTCACAGTACACACACTATATGAAACAGATTGACACCCTATCAAAGGCTCAAAGTGAGTGACAGATCCTCCTGACAACACAAGAACTCTCTCCGTTTGAAAAATAAAGCATTGGCAGGAACTTGTCTTCACCGCCGTGGTTGTGGCCTCTCGCTCGTACATCACCAGGCATCAACAATATTGACTCCCCGGCTGGAGATTAGCGCCTCTGCCTGTTATTTTGTTAAGGGATCAGCCTCTTTCATGTCCTTACCTAAATATAACTGCAGTCCACTATGGACTGCCATCACACTCCTGCTGGTATTTATTTTATGAGCACTGTTGGGACCAGCAATGCTCTGGTCTGTCCATCCCAGGCTTTGCAGGATTATCCAACAAATTTGTGTTTTATAACAGCTGTGTGTTAGGAGTCACTTGGGGTCTAAATATGGATGTGACATCTTTCCTTTGAAAGGCCACTTGGCCACTTTTTATTTTGTACAGTATATGTGCTCTAGTCAGGGTATTTGCTTATTTAAATATTTTACTATTATGCTCTTCTGTGACTAAACTGGATATGAAATAATATATGTTCAGTTTTTGCTGTCAGTTTTTATTTTGCCTTTTCTGTGTTGTTTAGTAGTAATAATATGGAAAAATGGGCCCACACACACACACACATACACACACAAACATTCCCTTGTGGGGGTCAGTCTTGAGTAATGAGGTAATGTGTGCTGGTCTACTCTAAGTCCAATTGCTTTAAAGTGACATGAATCTGTTAGGCTGCGAGTGATCGATCTATTTATTACCCTATTTATGTAAAGCCAGGCAAACATGTGTTGACAGCGGCCTGCTGCTGCCTGAAATACCATCGCCATCACTCACTATTTTATCACCTTTTCGCTTTCCATCTTTTTTTTTGAAGATCTCATGGCTTTGTTTCTGAGCACCATCAGAGCTGTGCACATAAATTATGATTTTGTAGAAAATCAGGTGAGGATGATATTTTGGCCTAAATATTAGTTCAAGTGCATTTACATTTAAACATTTAAAAAGAGAATGAATCCATAACACACTTTTTAGTAGACTGACATTTGCAAAACAGAACAGGCAGTTTCATATGAGCATATGATTCATATGATTACAAAATAGAAATCAGCAACTTCTGCTTGCTTAAACTTTACATTTCTTAACTTAAAAAATTTAGGCAACTGATTGCCTCAACTTTTTTGAGTTTGCCAATTTATTCGGGTTTACAGTGTAATTAAGTTTAGGTATTGGGTAGGATTAAGGGATGTAGAATATGGTCATGCAGAATAAGGCATTAATATGTGCTTTATAAGTACTAATAAACTGCCAATATTCTAGTAATATGCATGCTAATAAGCAACTTTAATAGTGAGAATTGGATGCTAAACTACAGAGTTACCATATGTATGTATGTATGTATGTGTGTGTGTAAGTATGCATGTATGTATGTATGTATTTATTTGTTTATTTATTGTTTGTTTGTTTGTTGCAATCATATACACATAACCATCATTCTTCATAGAAAAACCTTTTGAAAGATCCAAATAGAACGGATCTGAATGATCAAACAAATGTTGCAAACAAATCTTGCTGAGCTATGTTTGCCAGGTGAACTACATTATGTTGAATTTCTCTGGAAAGAGTTTCACTGAATTCCTCTGTACAAAACTGACTTGTGCCCAACTGTATGTCTGCCAGCTGTCTGAGTGGAGTATTTGGTTCTTAATCTACTGTCAGCAGGTATTACATCCCTGTCATTTCGAATATCATATGCAACTACTGTTTGGAGGCCCTTTTTGATACTGTGCATATCCTCTGTGGATCCAACATCAACGGTATTATTACCGTTGATTATTATTATTACCGTACTAACGGTATTAGTAGATTTTAGCTAAGAGCATGTCTCCTTTGAAAGACCTTCTTCTGCAATCTGCAAGCCCGTTTTCTAGGAGAAAAACATGAACCGTTTTAGGTCATGCTATCGGGATGGATGCCAGGACCTTAAAGAGGGCTTCTCGGGGCAATCCGTGCTACAAGCGCGGGTGTTAACCCACTAGAGAGCCTTTATCTGCCATATGTCATGTTCACCCAAGCCTCTGGATCCAGTTCTCCATCCCCACTCACGCTCAGTCCCAACGCCCACAATCCTCCCAGGACAGATCAACACTCGCTCATTGTCCACCTCCAGTGATCAGCTTTATCTCAAGCTCTAAAGTGGAGGACATATTTGTTCCGAGTTTTCCCACAGCAGGCCAGAGAGGAGAGACATGAGATTTAGAAGGACCTGAAGGTTCATAGAAACCAGACATATATAATAAAAAAAAATAGCCACCACCTGAACAGACGGGCCTGTTGTTTCTGAGATGTCTAAATTATTTTACAAACCCGATTCCAAAAAAGTTGGGACACTGTACAAATTGTGAATAAAAACAGAATGCAATGATGTGGAAGTTTCAAATTTCAATATTTTATTCAGAATACAACATAGATGACATATCAAATGTTTAAACTGAGAAAATGTATCATTTTAAGGGAAAAAATAAGTTGATTTTAAATTTCATGGCATCAACACATCTCAAAAAAGTTGGGACAAGGCCATGTTTACCACTGTGTGGCATCCCCTCTTCTTTTTATAACAGTCTGCAAGCGTCTGGGGACTGAGGAGACAAGTTGCTCAAGCTTAGGAATAGGAATGTTGTCCCATTCTTGTCTAATACAGGCTTCTAGCTGCTCAACTGTCTTAGGTCTTCTTTGTCACATCTTCCTCTTTATGATGTGCCAAATGTTTTCTATGGGTGAAAGATCTGGACTGCAGGCTGGCCATTTCAGTACCCGGATCCTTCTTCTACGCAGCCATGATGTTGTAATTGATGCAGTATGTGGTCTGGCATTGTCATGTTGGAAAATGCAAGGTCTTCCCTGAAAGAGACGACGTCTGGATGGGAGCATATGTTGTTCTAGAACTTGGATATACCTTTCAGCATTGATGGTGCCTTTCCAGATGTGTAAGCTGCCCATGCCACACGCACTCATGCAACCCCATACCATCAGAGATGCAGGCTTCTGAACTGAGCGCTGATAACAACTTGGGTTGTCCTTGTCCTCTTTAGTCCGGATGACATGGCGTCCCAGTTTTCCAAAAAGAACTTCAAATTTTGATTCGTCTGACCACAGAACAGTTTTCCACTTTGCCACAGTCCATTTTAAATGAGCCTTGGCCCAGAGAAAACGCCTGTGCTTCTGGATCATGTTTAGATATGGCTTCTTTTTTGACCTATAGAGTTTTAGCCGGCAACGGCGAATGGCACGGTGGATTGTGTTCACCGACAATGTTTTCTGGAAGTATTCCTGAGCCCATGTTGTGATTTCCATTACAGTAGCATTCCTGTATGTGATGCAGTGCCGTCTAAGGGCCCGAAGATCACAGGCATCCAGTATGGTTTTCCGGCCTTGACCCTTACGCACAGAGATTGTTCCAGATTCTCTGAATCTTTGGATGATATTATGCACTGTAGATGATGATAACTTCAAACTCTTTGCAATTTTTCTCTGAGAAACTCCTTTCTGATATTGCTCCACTATTTTTCGCCACAGCATTGGGGGAATTGGTGATCCTCTGCCCATCTTGACTTCTGAGAGACACTGCCACTCTGAGAGGCTCTTTTTATACCCAATCATGTTGCCAATTGAACTAATAAGTTGCAAATTGGTCCTCCAGCTGTTCCTTATATGTACATTTAACTTTTCCGGCCCCTTATTGCTACCTGTCCCAACTTTTTTGGAATGTGTAGCTCTCATGAAATCCAAAATGAGCCAATATTTGGCATGACATTTCAAAATGTCTCACTTTCAACATTTGATATGTTATCTATATTCTATTGTGAATAAAATATAAGTTTATGAGATTTGTAAATTATTGCATTCCTTTTTTATTCACAATTTGTACAGTGTCCCAACTTTTTTGGAATCGGGTTTGTATATATTTTGAAAAGTTTATTTTTAATATAATATTTAATATATATTACTAGTAGGCCTATATTGTACAAGAATACATTTTTTTTTTTTATTATTAAAGTGCATATTAATTGTATATGAAATACACTTTTTATAAAGGCTTTCATCATGCATATTACAGGTGCCAGATCGACAGACAGGTATGAAAAACAGACAGACAGACGGTACAGACGTCACAGTTCGGGGCATACAGTCAGACGACGAATACAGTCAGTCACAGGTGATCCACACTCCAATCCAGAAGGGGGCGCGCACGGTAGTGCAACGCAGTTTGCTAACCGCCACAACAGGAAAAAAGAGCAGAAGAAGAACGGCAAATGTGCGATTGACTTGAGCCCTTGAAAACAAAGGCTGCATCCGAAAACTTAGGCAGCTGACTTGTTGTCTTGCTGCCTTATAGGCAATGACTCCGCGGGCAGCGTCATTGGTACGTCACAAAACTGATTTCGGACAGACTTCTGAGGCGGCGTGACAGTTTAATGATCTACAGCAAAATAAAGCAAGCTTTGGTGAGAACTAAACAAATATTTAATTACAGTAGTAATTTTTCGTTAGAAATGACATCAGAAGTGGAAAACGTTGGTCAAAAACGTACATTTACACACAAACTGTCCATCAAACGCAACTTTCAGATGCCATTTTTCCTTTTCTAGCTCAACTGTCACCGAATGGAAAGCATGGGATTGTGGGATATCAATGGCAGCGAAGGATACATCTATGCTGCCTTCAAAAATCGATCAGATGAAGGTATCTCAGGAGACAGGAAGTGAAGCTAACTTTGGATTCAGACGTGCTTTTGTGCATTCCTACTTTGGAATGCATCCTCCGACGTTTTTGGATGCAGCCAAAGCGGAATGCACATAATTAAGTATGGGTTGGGCTTAAGCTTTGAATGTTTAAATATAGTTTAAGTGGAGCAAATTGTAAAACTCCTAACTCCCACAAGTTTTATTTTTCATTATTTATTTTGTACTTTTATAAGACAAGATGCTTTTCAGTTTTGTAGCTGATTGTGACCAAATACCTTTTGTTTTTTATCAGCCCTGCAAATAAAAAAAAAAAAAAACCTATGTAAGAGTGCGTTCTGTTTACTGTTTAGTGCCTAATACACTAAAGGATGCTGTACTGTACCAACTACCTCAGGGGGGACTAAATGCCGCTAGGTGGAACAAACGGTAATTTGCACTACTGTCTGTTCAAAATAAATGGAAAGGAACCTAGCATTGTGGATTTGTTGCTTTTTCCAGTAATACTTTAGTTTAGGGTCCAATTCTCACTATTAAAGTTGCTTATTAGCATGCATATTACTAGAATATTGGCAGTTTATTAGTACTTATAAAGAACATATTAATGCCTTATTCTGCATGACCATATTCTACATCCCTTAATCCTACCTAAACTTAACAACTACCTTACTAACTATTAATAAGCAGTAATTATTGAGGCAAAAGTCATAGTTAATAGTTAGTTAATAGTGAGAATAGGACCCTAAACTAAAGTATGACCATTTTTTCCTATTGTACCGAACTCGTATTGAACTGTGACCCCAAAACCCAGGTACGTACAGAACCTCTAACACCCCTAACAGGTCAATTAAATTTTTTCTTCTGACAGAGTGAAATATGAAAAATAAATCTGAATGAAATTTGATACCTATATATTGTGTACCAAATTGAATTTTTTCCTGACAAATACGTATGTGTTGTCTTTCACCTGTCAATCAATCTCCTGTTCGGTTTCGTCTCACTATGTGATGATGTGATGAAACAATACTGTCAGGAGAGGAGGCGTTTAAACACACTTTGTCTACTCCCTCCCTCTTCTATTCTCCCCCATTCTCCATGCCCCCCCCCCCCCCCCCCCCAAAAAAAAAAAAAAAACATACAATCTCCCTAAAAAGGACAGAAAAAAACACTTCCACAAAAACAGTCACATTGTCACTTTGCCTGAGCAGTTCCAAGAAGTCCTCTGTCCCAGATCTTATCTTTCCACATGCTATTTGGAAGGCAACCTTTTCGTCTGTTGATTTTAGAAGGAATTTCCAACCCTCATGAGTTTTCAAAATATCTGATCAGTGCTGTAATTCACGACTGGATTTAACGTGAGTAGTTGTCATTTAATTTTGTTAAAAATGTATATATTAATTAATTATTATTATTATTTATTTTTTATTTAACACAAACATTTAATAGCTTAAATGCCAAATGTAATTCATCATCACAGTGTTGAGGGTTGACAGCCTGAAATGAGTAACTTCTCTGTGTGCGAAAGCAATGACCACAAGCAATGAGTAGAACTTTTAATTGAAGTTGGCAGGTGAAGGGACAGTAGGGTCAGTCCTCGCCAGCCAACCCTCTTCTCAGTGAGGATTAAGAGCTGTCAGTGCCCTGCTGGCCCTCCCTCTCGCCCACAGCGCTGGTTCATGAGGTTACAGTATATGAGAGCATACAGTTAGACTTGGTTTAGTCGCCCAGCCTTGGCTTGTTTATAGTGGATTACAAAGAGGTATGGAGGGGTTAAGCCTAGCAGGCTAAGAATGGGGAGATATTTTAATGTGCGTGTAAGAGCGTTTGTCCGATGCACGTGTGTGTTTCGACGGACAGCGACTGGCAGCCTCCCTAACTGTGTTTGTCTCTTTGCAAGCTTTTGACTGACAGGTAGCGAGATTTGCCTGAGCGCTTTTGCATGAGAGCCAACAAGGGAAAGTGAACATGGCGGATTAGCTGGGATTATGTTGTCAGAGGGAGGGTTGACGGACAAACTACAGAGGAATAAATTGGAAATCTGTTTGAGGAGTGTACTGCCCCTCCTTTCTTTCTCCTTCTCCCATCCCATTTGAAATGACAAGGCGAAAATCATTAATAATTTATAAACATGGCTGGCACATTACCTACGCATCTTTGGCTATAGCCATGTGTCCGTATTTATACTAGTTGTCTCTTGTTTGTAGTTCCGGCCTCATTGGCTGGCTAATGTTATTTATTTAACATCATGACAAGTGAATCATTGAGATAAAGATAAAGTTAAGGCTGGGCCTGATGGATCTCATTTTCCCATGCCCTCACTCCTCCTTGCATTAACTTCCGTCCTGGAGTGCGTACAGTCTGCAAGGATGTTGTCTGCTAGTGTGCTGATGCAATTTTTTGGGCTGATTTTTGATGCACGTTAACAGCTAAGATTTCAGTGGTGTGCTAAAAAGGGTTTAAGTGACTTTTAAAGTGTGAGCTAATGCAGTAAATGCAGACTTATGTTTATGATGTGCTTCCGATGATCTTGTTACAATGTTGGGCTTCTGTTTGCTTGTCTGTATTATTTTAGTCATCACATATAGAGACCATTCCCCACTACACTCAAGAGCTGTCTGTAATGTTGACTCGAAAGGTCAGATGAAGTAAACTATGTCCCTGACTGTTTATAATGAATCTCAGTTGCTATATTGACATGATTTTTTATGCATATTTGAGTTTAGGCTAATTGACCTCCCTATATACTATAGGTAATTTATATGCTTGACTGCAAATATGGGTAGTTGTTTTGTTTGTTTTTTGTAGGTTATATTCTAAAATGTTGTTTCAATATTATTTTGCTATTTATATTAAAACGTTCTTTTTTTAATTATTATTTGTTTTCTTTGCAAGATTATGTTTCCCTTCAGCTATCCTTCAGATATCCTCTGCTTTTAACTGTTGTTTAAATCTGACTTGTAAATTTAGTGAATAGGTTTATGTCTGTATGTTTTCATGCAAAATAATATCAATAAAAACAACAACACTAATAATCATTTCACATTATCTTTCTACTCAGGGCACAGATCTTAATTAGAATCATTGGGTTATTTTGAAATGCACGGCAAACAGTATTAATGAGTTGACTGCATTCTGCAGGAGGTTGGAGCATTAAGGATGCATGTCTGTACGTTAAACATATGAATATGCATTGGCATAGAAAATCTGCTCTCAGAATTTGCAATGAGTCAGTGCTGTGCTCTGAATAATAAATTTTATGTCGATTTAATGCTAGATCATTTTCAGAATTAAACCAGGCATAATTAATTTGGAATGATAATGGCTTTATATCACTAGGTACAGGTACGGATCTATAGTGAGGTACAGAAATGTATAATGAGAGAGTTTATATTATATTATATTATATTATATTATAAAGAACTATTTGTCTTTCTATTAGACAAACTTTTATTTATTGATTGATTTGCTCATTTCCCATTTTCCCTTGTCCCTTTCCATTTTACATTTCTGTTTTAGTTCATTTAGTTTAGTTTTAGTTTAGTTCATTTATCTTTTTTATACAGAAATTATAAAAAATGTAAGAGGAGTAGATGGAGTGAGTTTATTTAAGAGCAATGGGACATTTCATTTCCATTTTTTTTTTTTGCTGTCATACATTGTGTTTACATTGCATATATGATGACAGTGTGAGTAATATTTCTGTATATGTAATCCTCTCTGGCTGAGGATGTTTTAAAGGAATGTCTTGTCCTCCAGGGACATAACCTAATATCAATGTTTGAGCAATTCCACCAAACCTCTCCTGTTTCTCTCCACACACACACATTGTCGTCTCTGTGTCTGTGTCCATACACTCTGTCAAAACACTGAAGCTGACCCTGCTGCTTCCTGCCACAGTCTGTGCCGTCTGCTTCTGCTCTTTCACATTTCTCCCTAAGAAACATACACACATACAGTACATATAACGGTTACTCAAGTTACTCTCATAACTTCCCAGTGAGACACAAACCTTAATATGTAATGCTGTCAGAGGGGAAATTTGATAAAGTGGTAAGAACAATTTCAGAGAGGGGTGTGACAGACTCCCTCTTTATTTAGGAAGATGACAAATTTTAATCAAGGTTTTTATCAAATACAGGATGTTTGATCAGTAGGCCCGCGGTCAACATACCTGAAGAAAAATATTATAATATTGTTCTCATCAAAACGTAACAAGAATGCTGGCTTTGCCGTTGAAAAGTGATCATTTTATTCAAAACAACAACAAAAAATAACAAACTACTTATAACTCCATACATTTAAATATTTATATACACTACCATTCAAAGGTTTGTAGTCAGTAAGAATTTTTTTTTGGAAATAAATTAATACTTTTATTCAACAAGGATGCGTTAAATTTATCAAAAGTGACAGTGAAGATATTTATCATCTTACAAATGATTTCTATCTTAAATAAATGCAGTAACACTTTATTTTACAGTGTCCTTGTTACATGTACTTACCGTAGTAATAACAGTAAATGATGCATAATTACATGCAGCTAACCCTCAACCAAACCCTAATCCTACCCAAATCCTATAGTAAGTACATGTTGTTAATTAATATTACTCAGTACTTAAATATATAATTACACTGTAACAATGACACCTTAAAATAAAGTGTAACCATAAATGCTTTTGAACGTTCAATTTGTCACCTTCTTGCAGCAAAAATGAAAAAGCAGCAGGATAACCAAACACTCAGATTACTCTTCACAGAACTTCACAAAAACTCAAACAGAACAACCAGTATATGATCACGGCAAAGAACAACTATAAGAGCTCTATAAATATACAGGGAAACACTGGAGCTAAACAAGATAATTAACCAGACACAAGTGAAATACATGAGGGAAAATCAAAAACTATGGCAACAGATTAATTAACACACAGAACTGAACTGGGAACAGATCAAAACTAAACACAAAGTCCAACTCATGCAAAACACAAATCAAACATGACACTATATTCATCAAAGAATCCATAACAAAAATGTAACAGTTTCCACAAAAATATTAAGCAGCACAACTGTTTTCAACATTGATAATAAGAAATGTTTCTTGAGCAGCAAATCAGCATATTAGAATGATTTCTGAAGGATCAGGTGACACTGAAGAATGGAGTAATGATGCTTATTACACGGCTCTGTGGAATACTTGATTCTGATAGGTCAGAATCTTATCTTATCCCCATAATTATTTATGTTGCGAAATTCCATAATAAGTGCTATGACTGTACCGTATCACTTAAATGTCCGTCTAGTTTGAACTTGCCGCTTGCTAGGAACTGCTTTCTTCATGGAGGCTTTGCATTTAAAGACCTAATAAAATATTTCAACTCAAATCAATATTTTCTATCTAATTATTTACTTATGTGGCAAGTAGCTGTGTAATAAGCCGGATAATGTACATCCAGCCAGTTGGTATCACAGAATAAACCCCTTCAGGCTGATGCAAGACCAAGTCCTGATCACTCTGTCTGGGTTTATTTTGCGATAACAACCGGCTGAATGTACAGTACACTACCCCCTATTGAAAATTCAGCTTCGCCATCACAGGAATAAATTACATTAAAAAATGTATTAAAATATAAAAATAACGTAATTGCATTTTGCAATATTATTGTTTTTAATCAAATAAACGCAGTCTTGGTGAGCATATAACATTTAAAATTTTACTGTTCCTAATCTTTTGAATTGTGGTGTGTATATATAAATTAATAGTTCATATCACAACATGCATTTACACTAATTGAAACTTGATTTTTAGCTGTAATTTTTTCTACGTTGTGCATATAGAAAGTCTTTGATAATTTGATCATATGGTTTTTCACTCTGGGACAGCTGACACGTGTTGGGGTAGCACAAGGTCGCCATTCTGCTAGATTATTTTCCCCTCCCAGCATTCCTCAAGTCATGACCCTCAAAGCTGCCTTTGAGTTTGCAAGGGTCAGTAATGACCAAACACCCCAGATCATTCCTCCCCTTCACTCCTTCATATCTCTCCAACATGACTCCTTATCTTCTTCAGTTCTCCTCACCTCTGTAACCTGCCCCCTTTCCCTCAGATTCCCCAATCATGACTGTAGCGTGCGACCGGCCCACTGGCCCATGTTTGACTCGGGCATGAACTTTACTGGAATAACAAAGATCCCCTTCCCCTCCTCCAGCCCTCCACATTGCCACAAGAGAAGGAAAAGCAAGCCTCTCTGTCCTTCTATCTAGTGTTCTTACAGACCGAAGCTGATGGTTGTTTGTTTCTGCCCGCAAACCCAGCAAATCTCCATTACTTCTGTTTTGATAAGCACAATGACGCAGATAATCTTTGTTATTATTATTGTTACTTTTCATTACTTTAATTCATTTCTCCCTGCGGGGCTGAGCTAGTAATGAGATCCAGACGGAACCAAAGCTTACTTACAAAGCTTACTCTCTCGCTCTCTCTTCCAGCCTGTTCCAGAAACGGTTAACACTGCCACCTGCAGTGACCATTTGATCTATCGCTACTGTATAACCACTCTACTGAATACAAATATTATTAAGCAATATCACATGAGAAAAGGTGCTGTACATATAGTATCAGGATGACTGTGATTCTGCCACTGATTGACCAACTGATTGTAAGTGTGATATTGTTTTATACAACAGTAACAGTATAAACAAGAAGTTAATGCTTAGTTAATTACACTTACTTGGAATCTGTTAAGTCTTCCAAACCAATAGCAAAACAGTAGCATCTCCGTGCAACACATAGTGTTGTCCCTGAATTAATATGTGTTTTTGAATGAATAAGTGTTTTTCAACGAATTGGTTACATTAATGATTCAGTGATTCACTCATAAAGACTTCTTTGAATGAATCAATGTTTTGAACAAATCTGTTGACTGAATGCATCAATGACTCACTCATTAAGACGTTCTCATTCTTCGTTCTTCGTTCTTGAATGAATCAATGTTTCACATTAAGTGTTATAATTTGGACATTAATTAATTCCCTGCATGTTGTTAAATAATTCCACAATCAATCGTTAAGTTGAATTTGCCTGTAATAATACTAATGTTTTAAGCCAGGGACACAAGACTTAGTTTTGTTGGTGTGTTCCGCACTATTGGCTCTAGTTGGACGGCGTCGGGTTTATTTGGGCCGATTCAACATTGTAGAATCGGCGTCGGGCCATCGGTGAGAGAGAGAACTCTGACTGGCTGTTCAGTTTAATGAATAATGAGTCAGTGCACGAAAATAATAGCAAAACAGCATGCAAAGAAGTCAAGACGGTACAGACGGAAGGCTGTTCTAATTTTATGTCATCTTACCTGAGTGTTCCTGAGCAAATATTAATATAGTGATATAAGTGATCAGCTTGATTGATATTCAAAATGGTAAGAATGTGCTGATTTGTTTACGGTTTGTGTATCTCCAGCCTACAGTGTTGGTTTCATGTTTTGAATGACGAATATTGACAAATATTTCTGCAGAATTAGACCCGGTATCTCTTTACACGCAGGGGCAGAACACGCAGGCGCAGAACGCGCATGCTAGTTGACAGTCACCTGTAGTCCTTTCGGTGTGTTCAAGCACAGCTTTTTTGCCCCGACACAAGCAACACGAGGCGACAACACAGTCGGCTTTCATCAGCACTAGTTCTTTGGCGTTGGTTTGGTGTCCCCCTGACTTTACATTTGAAATACTGTGTAGGCTAAAGTCAAAGTATACTTAGTTTTTTACGCGTACGCGAGCATATGCACACAGTCGAACGCACAGCCTTGCAAAGTATACTTCTTTTGACTCGTACGCGTACACAGCCATTCAACACATGCGCAGTTTTGAGCAATCTCTCGCCACGAGTTAAAACCCATGTAAATACTGCAAAAAAATAAAATGCGCATGTGCAACCTTTTGTGCGGTTACAAAAATCCGGCTGTGCGCGTTCAGAACGCACGTACACTCCTGATGACGAAATTCGCGTCACGCGCACTGTACGCTGACCCTCGCGTACGCGTAAAAAGTGAAGTGAAGCGAAGTATACTTTGGCCACCTCTACAATCCGTCGTTAAAACAATATAAAGTAAGCCAGATGTGCAATAATTCGTGGAGGGAAATTGGAAGTGTGAAAGTGTACACGCCGATCTACTGCGCATGTGTAGAACATGACGTCCGCCGAGCGGACCCCAGCATACACTTTCAGTAGTATAAATACAAGTAGTCCGCGTCCGTGCTGTCCGCAGTGGTCCGTGTACGCGTACAAACTGGAGTTTAACTGAGCCTTTAATGTGTTAGCCCACAGTTATTTGTCATAAATATTTTTTTATAATTAAACCACACTGATATATATATATATAGAGAGAGAGAGAGAGAGAGAGAGAGAGAGAGAGAGAGAGAGAGAGAGAGAGAACGAAACATGCTTGAGTCACTGAATCATTCATTCAACAATACATGACTGCATGTTTCGTTCTTGAATGAATCAGTGTTTTGAACGAATCGGGTGAGTGATTCAATGACTTACTTACAAAGACAGTCACTTATTGTCACTAACAGTTGTAACAATGTACCAGAAAGGGTCGCTAAAAATCCCTACAACTAATGCACAGACTGACAGCCTATCATGAATGCATAGTGATAATCCAGAATTATCCCAGTCATGTGTTTGCCATTATTTTTCAAAAGTGGGGTACAGTTAAAATGTATTGTTGAAGAGCAATATATCTTGTTGAAAATCTCATTTCTACTCTTCTCTCTTTCTCTGTGATAACTGTTGCCACAAGGTATGTCACAGTGGATCTATTCCATCCAATAAATGATCGAGGCTTTACAAACTTGTCCGCATATCCTCAAGCTCTTCACAAAAGTGGCTGAAAAGAGCTAATCACTCCCATTAATGTTTATCCCCTCCCTTAATCACCTTTGGCAAGACGCTAACAAATATTATCCCATTTTGCTAAATCCACTCTGCATGGCTACACTACCCACTTATGGCAGCTCCTGAGTTTACCTCGGGATTTAACAGGCTTGGGTGTGAGTGGCGGCGAGGCTGAGAACACTAATCTACACGCCAAATTTAGGATTAGCCTGTTGAGCCAGGTGACCTCTGGGGCCCGTCTCTGATTGGCCACATTGGAGAAAAGGCTGTGGATTGATTGGTTCTGTAGACTGTAGAAGTGCTTATTGTCTTGAGCAATAGATTTCAAGGTGCTCTTTTTTGTTGACTTGTATCATTTATAAGGAGCCAAAGGGCAAGGCATCTTTCTCTCTTTTTCTCGACCCTGATGAGAGTTCATGTATGCGGCAGTAGATTAAGGGGGTTTAATCAGCACTATTTTGGTTCCCTTCAAATGCTAGAGTGACAAAAGTACGGTATGCAACAGCAGACTATAGTATGTAGTGTCTGTACAGTTAGTCAGAGTTATTTTCTTTCACAACACCTCCTCACCTCACCACCCTGAGTTTTATCTATGGTTCTTGTTTCCATCTAAGTATCTATTCACTGATAACCTTTACATATTTTACGCATTTCATTGGATAACTACTTGTAAAAGACAACCTTGAGTCGTACTCTCTCAAACATGAGCACAAGCATCTGTAGAGTTGTCAGAGGATGATTTCTAATTTCTTTGCTGATAACAAGCATTTAAAGGATTAAGTGGCATTCAGAGCGAAGATGAAACCCTCACCCTTATTCCATTTCTTTATCATTCTTTCTCGCTCTCTGTTTGTGTATGCAGAATGTTAAAGTGCAGTTCATTATTTGGCTGCATAATTTTTACCTCAGAGTAATCCTACATGATTGGAAGTGCAGAATATGGTAAAGACATTTCACATTAAGTGGCATAATTTGGACATTAATTAATTCCCTGCATGTTGTCAAATAATTCCACAATCATTATGGTGAAGGATTTACCTGTGATAATAATGTTTTATATCTGACATAATAATCTGTAATTTATCATTTACTATTTTGATTAATAAACCACACTGATTCTTAGTATAGACTACTGCATGGTAGGGTTTCATTATTAATTTGGCATTAAACTTCGAATTAAATTTAATTACTTCTGTCAAGAGAGAATTTTTTATTTATTTATTTATTTGTTTGTTTGTTTGTTTGTATGTTTCTGTTTTTCATGATTTAATATATATTTTAATTTGTGTATATTTTATTTCATATAAAGGTTTGAGTTATTGTCTCAGTACAGTAGTTTTACCATATTTTTTGTTAAATGAAAGAGAAAATGAAATGGTACATTTGTGTTCATTGATTGGTTTTGAATTTTCAAAACTATATAGGCAGGTAAAATTGTGAAATAACATTGAAATAACATTTGATTTTCTATAACACTTAAAATCAATTGCTAACTTTTATTATCACACAGTTTCTCTCTCATGCTCCAATACATTTAGGATCAGTTTAACAAATTCCAAAACAGTTGAAATAATCTGTCATAGTCAAGGTAACACATTACAGCATCCTAAGGATCCTATAAAGAGCCAGATATCTGATGCAAGTGTTGGCTTGGGTCCTGCTGTATCTGGGAGACAGGTTGCTTTCACATCCTCCCCCATCCTGAGTTGTAATGAACGAGCTGTCTTACCCAAACAAACAGGCTCTCTGGAGAGACATAACAGCTACCTCTCTAATCCAGGAAGTTGCTCTTATCACAACACAAATGGAGTGAAGAAGGGAATAGGCCTATACAGTATTTAAAACCTTCTATAAGTATATATGGCAGATCAAGTAAAGAAATGGGAGTGAAAGAACCTGCCATATATGATTATGGTAAAAAGATATGCCTCAGGGCTATGTATTAGGTCCAACTGATTTGTTTGTTTGTATTGCTGTGGATGATTATATTGTCTTTTTATAGCTTGATATATTTTAAAATGAGTTAAAAGTTTTTAGGTTTTGGTGTAGATAATGCATTGAGCAATACAGTGCACCCAAAAAGTATTTGAATTCGATAACAAACCAAGTGCCATTTATTTATTATAAGATATATAGCACGAAAACACTTTTCAAGCAAGCCATTCCACAAAAAAAAAAAAAAAAAGAATGTATTTAATACAAACGTGTAAATTTTAATATATTAATAAAAAGTATACTTTTTTATTACTGTATATTTATATTATTAGTTATGTTTGTATTAAAAAATCTTATATTATAGAGTTTTTGTTACAGCAGTTGGGAAATAAAATGTGAAGAAAATCACCGAACAGCACAAGCATAATAAGCTGACCTGTAAAAGAGGGATTTGGCAGTGAGAGAAGTCATTTGTGTGGCCGTCCTGATGTTTGGCGCCATTCATTAGACAACTTTATGGAGCGCTAAAAGCTGCTTCCAACATTTGGGCCACTCCCACACAGACTGCCTTCCGTGTCAGGCACCGCACACGCAAACACACATTAGACTTGTAGTCACACATTCTATAAGCCAGGTCATTCTTGACATCACAGTTGTTTTGCTGGGTCAAGAGCAGTCGGCCATAAATATAAATAAGCACATTAAAAGCCAAAGATATCAGTAGCGCGCTGCAGTGAAGATATCATTCTGGATTTACAGATGTATGAGAAATAGCAGCGTTTTAATAATATGATCCAAACGGTGTCATATTATTTCAAATGGCTTGGCTACTCATACTCTTAAAGTGCATAAATTATATTAAGGTTGTGTATTGCATTTTCTATACACAAAGGAAAAGCACAATAACTCTGTTTATGAAACCTAGCTGACTAAACCCAGAATTTTTTACTTTGGAAAAACAAAGCAAAATAATATATTATTAATATTTTTATTTATTTATTTTTTTCCTAAAGTATAAATCATCTGCAAACCACATTTTTTTCAGAATCACATGAACAAGCAGAAAAAAATATTATTTTTAAGTTTTCTGTGCACTTCTTTTGTATGCTTACTGCTATGTACTGCTTGAATCAACACCTGCTCTAATTAATGCTTTAATAACCTCTCGTCTCGACTACTGTAATTCACTTCTTATTGGGCTGCCCGCTAGAACAATCACTTGACTACAGTATGTACAAAATTCTGCTGCCAGAGTCATCAATCAAGTCAAGAAATCTGATCACATTACCCCTTTGCTCTATAATCTACATTGGCTACCTGTTTCTATCCGCATTCAGTATAAAATTCTATTGTTAACTTTTAAATGTCTTCATGGACTTGCTCCCCATTATTTATCTGAACTTCTGCACTATTATTCTCCTCCTCGTTCTCTCCGGTCATCTGACTTAAAACTGCTTACTGTACCTCGTCTCTGTCTTTCAACTATGGGTGGTAGATCATTCAATGCTGTGGCTCCGAAACACTGGAATTCTCTCCCTCTAACTCTACGTGACACTGCTGCTATATCCTCATTTAAATCTCAACTAAAAAAACATATCTTTTCTTACAGTATTTTCAACCCTCCTCTGTTTAGTGTTGTACTGTTTTTTTTTGTTTTTTTTATCTCACTGTATATTTGTGTGTATATGTACAGTGGGGAGAACAAGTATTTGATACACTGCCGATTTTGCAGGTTTGCCCACTTACAAAGCATGTAGAGGTCTGTAATTTTTATCATAGGTACACTTCAACTGTGAGTGACAGAATCTAAAACAAAAATCCAGAAAATCACGTTGTATGATTTTTAAGTAATTATTTGCATTTTATTGCATGACATAAGTATTTGATACATCAGAAAAGCAGAACTTAATATTTGGTACAGAAACCTTTGTTTGCAATTACAGAGATCATACGTTTCCTGTAGTTCTTGACCAGGTTTGCACACACTGCAGCAGGGATTTTGGCCCACTCCTCCATACAGACCTTCTCCAGATCCTTCAGGTTTCGGGGCTGTCGCTGGGCAATACGGACTTTCAGCTCCCTCCAAAGATTTTCTATTGGGTTCAGGTCTGGAGACTGGCTAGGCCACTCCAGGACCTTGAGATGCTTCTTACGGAGCCACTCCTTAGTTGCCCTGGCTGTGTGTTTCGGGTCGTTGTCATGCTGGAAGACCCAGCCACGACCCATCTTCAATGCTCTTACTGAGGGAAGGAGGTTGTTGGCCAAGATCTCACGATACATGGCCCCATCCATCCTCCCCTCAATACGGTGCAGTCGTCCTGTCCCCTTTGCAGAAAAGCATCTGCAAAGAATGATGTTTCCACATCCATGCTTCACGGTTGGGATGGTGTTCTTGGGGTTGTACTCATCCTTCTTCTTCCTCCAAACACGGCGAGTGGAGTTTAGACCAAAAAGCTCTATTTTTGTCTCATCAGACCACATGGCCTTCTCCCATTCCTCCTCTGGATCATCCAGATGGTCATTGGCAAACTTCAGATGGGCCTGGACATGCGCTGGCTTGAGCAGGGGGACCTTGCGTGCGCTGCAGGATTTTAATCTATGACGGCGTAGTGTGTTACTAATGGTTTTCTTTGACTGTGGTCCCAGCTCTCTTCAGGTCATTGACCAGACCCTGCCGTGTAGTTCTGGGCTGATCCTTGCAGGTGAGGTGAGATCTTGCATGGTGCCCCAGACCGAGGGAGATTAACCGTCATCTTGAACTTCTTCCATTTTCTAATAATTGCGCCAACAGTTGTTGCCTTCTCACCAAGCTGCTTGCCTATTGTCCTGTAGCCCATCCCAGCCTTGTGCAGGTCTACAATTTTATCCCTGATGTCCTTACACAGCTCTCTGGTCTTGGCCATTGTGGAGAGGTTGGAGTCTCTTTGATTGAGTGTGTGGACAGGTGTCTTTTATACAGGTAACGAGTTCAAACAGGTGCAGTTAATACAGGTAATGAGTGGAGAACAGGAGGGCTTCTTAAAGAAAAACTAACAGGTCTGTGAGAGCCGGAATTCTTACTGGTTGGTAGGTGATCAAATACTTATGTCATGCAATAAAATGCAAATTAATTATTTAAAAATCATACAATGTGATTTTCTGAATTTTTGTTTTAGATTCCGTCTCTCACAGTTGAAGTGTACCTGTGATAAAAATTACAGACCTCTACATGCTTTTATAAGTGGGCAAACCTGCAAAATCGGCAGTGTATCAAATACTTGTTCTCCCCACTGTATGTTCTATATTGATGCTGTGTATCTGTTATTTTCTTGTACAGCGACCTTGAGCTTGGGAAAGGCGATATAAAAATAAAACATATTATTATTATTATTATTATTGTGTAATGCATTTTGAATCCAAACCAAGTCACATCAGACTACATCCATAATTCATTGCTGTCTATTGTCTTCATTTACCAACCAGAAACACAGTGATCATACAGCTCACACATGCCTCCTTAAGTGAATACAGTTATAAAACTTTTTATATTTAATCAGAAAAACTGCTTTCTTTTTATATGAAACAACATGTATATAAAATGTTTATGAAATACAGTGCCCTCCACTAATATTAGCACCCTTGATAAATATGAAAAAGGCGGCTGTGAAAATAATTCTGCATTGTTTATCCTGTTGATCTTTCATTAAAAAAAATCACAAAATTCTAACCTTTCATTGAATAAAAATAATTGAAAGTAGGGGGAAAATCTCATTATGAAATAAATGTTTTTCTCTAGTTCACATTGGTCACAATTATTGACACCCAATTATTGCAACGTCCTTTTCCCAAGATAACAGCTCTGAGTCTTCTTCTATAATGCCTGATGAGTTTGGGGAACACCTGACAAGAGATCAGAGACCATTCCTCCATACAGAATCTCTCCAGATCCTTCAGATTCCCAGATCCATGTTGGTGCTTCTTCTCTTCAGTTCACCCCACTCATTTTCTATAGGGTTCATGTCAGGAAACTGGGACGGCCATGGAAGAAGCTTCATTTTGATGCTTGTTTCGTATCATTGTCCTGTTGGAAGATCCAAACATGGCCCATTATAAGATTTCTAGCAGAAGCGGTCAGGTTTTGATCTGGTGGATTTGCTGCCAAAAAGCTCTTTTTTTTTTTTTTTTTCATCTTACCATAGAACCAGGTCCCGTTTGGAGTTTGTGTCTGACAACTGAATATGCTGTTTTTGGATGAGCAAGGAGGATTTTTCTTGAAACCCTCACAAACTACAGATGTACTGTAGGTGCTGTTTAATAATGTTTTTAGGCTTTCTGACCCCAAGACTCAACTAATCTCTGTAATTCTCCAGCTGTGATCCTTGGAGAGTCTTTGGCCTCTCAAACTCTCCTCCTCACCGTGCATTAGGACGATATAGACACACGTCCTCTTCCAGGCAGATTTGTAACATCTTTAGTTGATTGGAACTTCTTAATTATTGCCCTGATGGTGGAAATGGGAATTTTCAATGCTTTAGCTATTTTCTTACAGCCACTTTCTATTTTGTGAAGCTCAACAATCTTTTGCTGCACATCAGAACTATATTCTGTGGCTTTACTCATTGTGATGAATGATTAAGGTATTTGACCTTTGTGTTTCCTCGTATTTATACTCCTGTGGAACAGGAAGTCATGGCTGGACAATATCATGCTCGTAGTTACCCTGGTGTGCTAAAAGAAAAAAAAAGAGAAAAACTAAATATGAATGGGAATGTACTTCAGAGATATTTTACTCATAAGAATTTGAGTGCCAATAATTGTGGCCAATATGTATTGGAGAAAAATATTTATTTCATGATGAGATTTTCCCCCACTTTCAATTGTTTCACTTCAAAGGTTAGAATTTTGTGAATTTTATAAATGAAGGATCAAAAGGATAAACAATACAGAATTATTTTCACAGCCGCCTTTTCTCATATTTACCAAGGGTGCCAAACTGCCAATATTAGTGGAGGCCACTGTATGTGTATACAAAAATAAAAAATATACATTTAAATTGTATTTTTTTAAAAATAAAAAAAAATCATTGAAAAAAATGTTACACTTTCCTTGGTTTTAAGCCACACAAACCAGAGAGTTTGTGTGGCTTAAAACAGCTGTGTTTTTACAACCTCTGAAACATTACACAGCACAACCTTTGTTTTTTTCTCATATATACCAATCTACACCTGTCATATCCATCTCAGTTTAAAATGCCACAATGTGTGTGTGAAAGAGAGAGAGAAATAGAGCACATCTAATTTAATATCCTCTCCCGACCTACAGTAATTCCTTTATTCCATTCTTCACTTATCTCAATAACACACATGACACTAAATGAATGTGAAAATAATATCAGACTGAAAGGCTAGACTCCAAGAACCAAAACTCTTAAAGTTTCATATTCAAATCCCAAACATTTGTGGAAAAATTCTCTGCAAGTTAGGCTAACTTTGATTTCTTGTTTACTCGCCACTTTTAAGCTGTAAAACTTGACGGTTTGCCTTGCCTGCCTCATTACAGACATTTTGACCCCCTGTTGGAAATGAAATGATGCCCCCTGTTGGCACAGATCTTGTGGGGATTAGGACGTCTCCCAGGATCAGCTGGGTCCTGCTCTGTCCCAAAAGAAGTAAAACAAATATTAATCAGCAATAGCTCTGTCACACACAAAGCGTAGAGCCATAAGAGGATGGAAGGAGTTAGGAATCAGATGTTGTGGGAATGGGGGAGTAAAGACACCCTTGTGTGCGTGTGTGTGTGTGTGTCTGTTTGTGTGTGGCTGTGCAGGAACAGTAGTTTACTATGGGACAGGAATGTTTGCTGTTCTCCCTGCCATCCTTAGGTTGGCAGAGGTCTGTGCCCGCACCATGTGTGCCAGTGTCAGCCAGCACTGCCTGCCCCGCCTCCACCTGCTCATTCGGGCAAAGCTACCACGGCGCCATCTGGTGCCCAGTGCAGCCACGCAAGCCATGCCATGTTTAATCAGCGCATATGAGCAAACAGAACGAGCAGGCTGAGCCAGGTGGCAGAGCCGGCTGCCCGTTTGACTGGGGGCCTGGACGGCCAAACCCGGCAGGGGCATCAAAGCCGGCCCGGGATTTATGGAGTAACCAGCCCCTAATCCACCCCCTTATTGGCTCCATTCATATTGAAATGTGTGATCAGAGGAAAGAGGGACAGCCTGGTCTGGCCGGAGAACGGGCCGGCACAGCTGCAGGGATAAAGTTTCCACCATGAGAGCAGCACTTTATTAGACTGCTAAGGCCTCATTGATTGGATTAGAGTTTGGGGGGTCATGGGTGGCAGTCTGTCTGTTTGTGTGCGTGTATGTATATATATATATATATATATGTGGAGGGCTGGTTCAAAGAAAATGTAATTTTCCACATATCCTGTCTTCGAGTACGTGTGGTAACCTGACTTGGTGGGTGCGTTTGTGAAAGGTTTGGTTCTGGTTGGTGCAAGACTTGGCAAAGCACAAAAGAGTGAAAGAAACAGAGAAAGGGCGGAACAAAATGGAGAGCAAAAGCTCAGGCCTGGTGTCTGTGCTAAAGATTGATTCCGCCCTGGCCTCTCAGCATGATCCTGTCTGGTATTAAGTTGTAGCGCAGGAGAGGTTTTTTTTTTTTTTTTTTTTTTTGCAAGACAACTGAAACAAGAATTAGCTGGTGACTTAAAGGTTTTCTCTGATTCCTCTGCTAGGAAGCGAGACCCGTTTAGGAGCGATTGAATGTGGCTTACCAGGGATCACTGATCATCCTCTGAGCTATTTTGTTTAGGGTTGTGTGTGTGTGTGTGTGTGTGTGTGTGTGTGTGTGTGTGTGTGTGTGTGTGTGTGTGTGTGTGTGTGTGTGTGTGTGTGTGTGTGTGTGTGTGTGTGTGTCTGTCTGTCAGAGAGAGAGAGAGAGAGAGAGTGAAAATGAAAATGAACAAGTGAATGTGGCTAAATTTCACTGGAATTTTATAATGGCTTTTCAAAATATGTAAAATATTAAAATTTTTGCAAAATAATAATAATAATAATTTAAGGTGCTTCTACAATGCATTTGAAAATAGTTTGCTTTGCCACCTTGTGATCTAATTCTATTCTCAAAATCTTTTCACTCATAATTTTATAAAGTAATTAAATATTTCATCACTTTTCTATTTACTTCATAAATGTTATTTAAAATAGTTTTCCATATTTTAATAAAAATAAATAAATGTTATTGTACATTGTAAACTGGACACTTGATGGCAAATTTAGCATGATAGTAATTCAATATATACAGTGGGGAGAACAAGTATTTGATACACTGCCGATTTTGCAGGTTTGCCCACTTACAAAGCATGTAGAGGTCTGTAATTTTTATCATAGGTACTCTTCAACTGTGAGTGACGGAATCTAAAACAAAAATCCAGAAAATCACATTGTATGATTTTTAAGTAATTAATTTGCATTTTATTGCATGACATAAGTATTTGATACATCAGAAAAGCAGAACTTAATATTTGGTACAGAAACCTTTGTTTGCAATTACAGAGATCATACGTTTCCTGTAGTTCTTGACCAGGTTTGCACACACTGCAGCAGGGATTTTGGCCCACTCCTCCATACAGACCTTCTCCAGATCCTTCAGGTTTCGGAGGGATTTGTTTCACTTACGGAGCCACTCCTTAGTTGCCCTGGCTGTGTTTTTCAGGTCGTTGTCATGCTGGAAGACCCATCCATGACCCATCTTCAATGCTCTTACTGAGGGAAGGAGGTTGTTGGCCAAGATCACGCGATACATGGCCCCATCCATCCTCCGCTCAATACGGTGCAGTCGTCCTGTCCCCTTTGCAGAAAAGCATCCGCAAAGAATGATGTTTCCACCTCCATGCTTCACGTTTGGGATGGTGTTCTTGGGGTTATACTCATCCTTCTTCCTCCAAACACGGCGAGTGGAGTTTAGACCAAAAAGCTCTATTTTTGTCTCATCAGACCACATGACCTTCTCCCATTCCTCCTCTGGATCATCCAGATGGTCACTGGCAAACTTCAGACAGGCCTGGACATGCGCTGGCTTGAGCAGGGGGACCTTGCGTGCGCTGCAGGATTTTAATCTATGACGGCGTAGTGTGTTACTAATGGTTTTCTTTGAGACTGTGGTCCCAGCTCTCTTCAGGTCATTAACCAGGTCCTGCCGTGTAGTTCTGGGCTGATCCCTCACCTTCCTCATTATCATTGATGCCCCACGAGGTGAGATCTTGCATGGTGCCCCAGACCGAGGGAGATTGACCGTCATCTTGAACTTTTTCCATTTTCTAATAATTGCGCCAACAGTTGTTGCCTTCTCACCAAGCTGCTTGCCTATTGTCCTGTAGCCCATCCCAGCCTTGTGCAGGTCTACAATTTTATCCCTGATGTCCTTACACAGCTCTCTGGTCTTGGCCATTGTGGAGAGGTTGGAGTCTGTTTGATTGAGTGTGTGGACAGGTGTCTTTTATACAGGTAACGAGTTCAAACAGGTGCAGTTAATACAGGTAATGAGTGGAGAACAGGAGGGCTTCTTTAAGAAAAACTAACAGGTCTGTGAGAGCCGGAATTCTTACTGGTTGGTAGGTGATCAAATACTTATGTCATGCAATAAAATGCAAATTAATTATTTAAAAATCATACAATGTGATTTTCTGGATTTTTGTTTTAGATTCCGTCTCTCACAGTTGAAGTGTACCTGTGATAAAAATTACAGACCTCTACATGCTTTGTAAGTAGGAAAACCTGCAAAATCGGCAGTGTATCAAATACTTGTTCTCCCCACTGTATATGAAAAATATTTAAATGATTAAAATATCTATCATTTTAAAATGTGACTCACTTTATAGTATATTATTATGATTTATTTGTTATTTTTAGTTCTAAAGTTTGGTTTTGTATTGATCACATTTATAAGCCAGCAATTTGTTTATTATGTATATTTTTATATACACAAGATTCTTAAGATTCTTCATATACAGGTTCATTATAATTTGTCATATAGGATTTAGGGAGCCATGCTGCATTGTGGGGATTTTCTAGCTCTATATTTGCTGATTAAATCCTGAAAAGACGAGAATGAAATGTAACGGCTACAGACAGTTCCTGTTAATACTAGACATGTGGTTATGTAACTGTTATTTGGACCTTTGGCTCTAAACTTTTTTCCTGGAAAACAGCCTGTTGAGATTCCACTGGCTGAAGCACAGTTAGTCCTAAACAGGTATGAACACCAAAACAAAGCTATATGCTTTTTTAAGTGCAAATGAATATATCCTCCAGATTCCACCAAACCAATATAACTGCTCCACCACCTACTATCCATTGTGAGACAGAGGAGTTGAAAAGGTTTGTGGCCAGAATGCATTAGTGGGTCCAAAGGGTCCGGGCTAATCCATTTTGAGAGTGTTTAGAGTCTCCAGCCAGCAGACCTCGGTGGAATCCCTGTTCAAATTCAGCCGGCCCTGCCAACCAGCTAGCTAGCCACCAATTGAAGCCACACTTGACATCTTATTTAAAGCTTATTGAGTGAAAGGACTTTGTGCCAAGCAATTTCACAGTTATTTGCAAAAGATAAACCTTGGATCTGGAATCAGAGCATTGTAATCTGACAGAGGGGAACTGTTACCGGAGCTAATACCCTGGGTTTTTCTTCAATGAGGCGATGTTCTGAGTGCACATCTGAAGGGCCATCACGTTAACAAACTGACAACATGAGGAGTCCCAAATCACACTGCATTGTTGGATATGATCAGTATGCATGTTTCATATCGGATGTCAGTTATAATATGCATCAACCTTCCCTGTGTTCAAACATCTGTGGTATGTGTCCTTACTCGTCCAGCATCAAAGGAAGATTTGTTAGCCTTTGTGGCAGACTGAAGCATGGAGAGGGGGAGGCCATGAATGTGTGACGGGGAGAAAGGTCATGTTCCATGGCAATCTGACTTATTCATACTCTTTAAAATAACCTCTCATCGTAAACCTAAAATGGTCAAGAAAAATACAGGACCTCTCCGTCCTTTGATTCGTACATCTCACCTTCCTAATAAATTGGTTCAGCACATAAACCTGAGACTTGTCTCTTTGCTTAGCATTTTTCATGCTGAAGTCAATCTGTCAGCCTATACTACTAGTGGCCGAGAGAAGCTACATCAGGTGTAGCAGAAATTAAAGGGCGCTTTGCCACTGGGCCACATGCTGATTTGACTAAACAGGATCTAGTCCGTCAATGGTCTAATATTATCTGCAGTATTTCAATAAGAAACGATTGCTTTCGACTGCCTTTGTATTTAAGAAACCTTTACTGCATTTTGATTAAATTGTCAGTCTGGCTTGCTAATCACAGATTTAATCATTCAGTAATAGCAAGCAAACATTTCATTAGAAACCAGGAAATTCTATATGATTATCTACAGCCGTGGCTCAAACGTCATCCTTTTAAACTATATTTTACTCTTAGTTTGCTCATTGATTCCAGCAACAAGGGACTTTTCTGGCCTGCAAGTGAATCTTTGGTCCTTTACTTCCTCTACAGGTGAAGAATGAAAAGACAAAATCTAAAACAGAAAAGGAAAGAAACCTCAGATTTCCGGCTCTAGTGCTTGCGTGTATTACCCAGGGATTGGTCTGTGAACACATACCCCTGATGGAGTCATCTGGTGAAGGCATGGTGCTGTTTTTTGGTTCAGAATGATGGGAGATTTATAGTGGTTTCATTGAACCCACGCCTTGGTGTCATAAAAGTTTATAATATTTTTTCCAGGATGAAGATTTTTAAGCATATCTTTACCTCTAGCATGAAGATATAATTCACAGAGCCTGTAACTCACTGTGCTGTGGCAGAATTTCAAAGCATTAATACTGGACTGCTCAAACATGATAAATGACCTCTTTGACACTCCTCCGCCGAACACTGCACTCGGGTTATACATGCAGACGGGGAGAACAGGCAGTATCGAGATTACTTTAAAAGTCAAGCAGTCTGATTGCTCACACTTTTGAGTTTGACATTTACTTTCCCCATTGTTTGTGTGCTATACTCCATCTGTGTAGTTTGGCTGACATTATTATCCTGTCAAAAGTTGGAACTGAATCAGGGTAAAATAATGACACACCATATTTCACTTTTCACACACACGCACACACACATATGCCCATAAGCACAAAAAAAATCATTTTTTCCATCTGTGATTTCTGAGGTCCTAAGCTCTGGAAAATTGAATGAATCCTTTCACAGTGCTCCAACGCACTTGGGTTCTTGTATATGTCCACCACTGTAGTGCAACATATATTTTCAAGTGCAGCATTCTCTTATTGTTTTTCCTTTATTTCTCTTCCTTTCAGTTCCACAGGCAACATTTTCATCATTACTCTATGGGAATGGCCTTTCTAAAGGCTGCTTGTTTGATTGTCTGCACATTAGCTCCCCCTTGTGGTGTAAAGAAATGAAAAACAACTGTCATCTAAATAAACAAAAGGAAAAGTGTTTTATTTAGGAAGTTTTTTTTTTTATCTTTATCATATGTAGATGGTCATATATCAGTTAGTCATATTCCACCTGATTTTTGTTCAGTGGAGGCAACGCAGAAGAGCTACAGCCTCGTTGGAACATAGCAGTAAGTCGACTGTATGTGGGCGGCCGGTGGTGAGCATGTCTTATGGAAGGCTTACATAATGGAAGCTCCTCAAGGACCACAGCCTTGGCCCTCAGCCCTAAAGCCACCCACAGAGAGGTGTGCTTGATTGCTGTTGCAGGGCATTAATTACCTGAGTCACAGGTTAAAAAAAAAAAAAAAAAAAAACTCTAACAGACACGTTTAAAATTATCACAACAGTGGCCTTGGATTATAGTCCTTTGAATGAGAATGAGGGGCGAGAAATTAGTAAACCGTAAAGAAAACAACTCAACAGAACATAAGGAAAGGATAATTTCTGATAATACATATACTACAAAAATATATATAATTAAACCTGCAAGCAGCGATGAAAGGGCCCTCGCACCCATGCCACCGCCACCCGATGGCTTTAGGAAAACAGAGCATGGTGGGCAATATGCATTTAAGTATATAAAAATAGGAGGACTACGTCAGTCATTTGTTTTTGCTACACTTCACCAGCTGGTGGCGCTATGACTATAACAAAATTTTGGCGTGTAGATATCTTCAGGCCATGACTCTTATCAAGCTTGTGAAGTTTGAGGCAGATTGGACATTAATGCCATGAAACAGGTAGTTGTTGTAACTCAAGCATACAATTGCATACATTAGCACTTAGCCAAGTGTTGCATGATTTAACGTGTTTTTTAGCATGTTTGGGACTTCATGGCATATTTAAATTTTTCAGGGAGTGAATTACAGTGTAATTTAAAGCATGCCATTTCCTGTTGCCAGCAGGTGGCGCTATGACTGTAACTGAATATTGGCATGTATATGTCTTCAGGCCAGGACTCTTATCAAACATGTAAAGTTTGGGGCAGATCGGACATTGTATGCCTGAGTTACAACAACTTCCTGTTTCATGGCGAAACATCGAATTTTGTCAGGCCGCCACGGACACGCCCTTCAGGGAAAACTCAAGATCTTCGCAATTTAATGTCGCAAAGGCCTTTAGATTAGACTGACCAAATATGATGTTGATCTGATTAAATGTCTAGGAGGAGTTCGTTAAAGTACAACGTCTGGAAATGGCCAAAAATGCAAAAATTTTGCAGAGAAAATTCGAAATATCTCACTTCCTGTTGGGTTTTCAGATTTTGCTCCCAGGGACTTTTTTGTAGGTATTGGCCTGGTACATTTGTCTACCGAATTTCATACTTGTACGTGAAACGTAGTGCGAACAACGCTTAATTGAAATTTTGTAGGTGGCGCTATCGAGCCATTTTGCCACACTTAATTCTGAAACCCATATCAGACGTAAATTTTCACCACTTCTGACGGGTGTGCAAAGTTTTGTGAGTTTTCGAGCATGTCTAGGCCCTCAAAAATGCAATTCATTTCGGAGAAGAAGAAGAATAGACTGAGCAATTCCAATAGGGTCCTCACACCATCGGTGCTCGGGCCCTAAATATACTCTCTCTCACACACACACACACACAAAACTTTACTGCATTCAGTTATCTGTTAAAAGTATATATATTGAAAAGCATTGATTGTAAATGTTTAAGTCTGTGAATTTATGAAAGATTAATTAAGCAAAGCTGTATGATTAGGCATCTAAGATTTAAACATATTATGCATGTTGTTGTTATTTGTGGTTAGGTTTGCAATATGTCTTTACAGTATATACACTACCGTTAAATGGTTTTTAAGTGCTTTTGAAAGACGACTCTTATGCTATCCAAAGCTGCATTTCTTTGATCAAAAATACAGTAAAAACAATAGTATTGTGAAGTATTATTACAGTTTACCCGTAATTTTGAGCATCATTACAGTCTTTAGTGTCACATAATCCTTCAGAAATAATTGCAATATCCTAATTTGGTTCTCACATTTATTATTATTATTATCAATGTTGATACTATTATCAATGTTGAAAACAGTTGTGCTGCCTAATATTTTTATCTGGAAACTGTGATTTCTGTCATTTCAGGATTCTTTGATGATTCTTTGATGAATAGAACGAATAGAACGTTCAAAAGAACAGTATTTTTTATGGAAATCTTTTGTAACCTTATAATTGTCTTTGCTGTAACATTGATTAATTGGCTGAATAAAAGTATTAATTTCTTTCAGCAAAACAATCCAAATAATAATAAATAAAATGCCCCCAAACTTTTGAAAGGTATATATATATATATATATGTGTATACACACAACTTTTTTTCTTCTTTTTTTTATGAAAACCAACATAGCACAGTACAGTGTATTATCAGAAATTATCCTTTCCTTATGTTCTGTTGAGTTGTTTTCTTTATGGTTTACTCATTTATCGCCCCTCATTCTCATTCAAAGGACTATAATCCAAGGCCACTCTGTCTTCAGTAATTGGTTGTGATATTTTTAAACGTCTCTGTTAGAGTTTTTTTTTTTTAACCTGTGACTCAGGTAATTAATGCCCTGTGCAACAGCAATTAAGCACACCTCTCTGTGGGTGGCTTTAGGGCTGAGGGCCAAGGCTGTGGTCCTTGAGGAGCTTCCATTATGTAAGCCTTCCATAAGACATGCTCACCACCGGCCGCCCACATACAGTCGACTTACTGCTACGTTCCAACGAGGCTGTAGCTCTTCTGCATTGCCACAGTAACGGATGTACAGTTTCTAACCAACACAGAGGAACAGTTTGGCACGGGTTTCAGCCTCTGCCGACTCAGCAGGCCTCAAGGTAAACATTCACAGCAATCATAACCACACATCAGCTTGTGAAAACCACCATCTCAGACAATCAACTTTGACCTTGTCCCAAATCTTTTTGATTGACATAAGGCCTCTTGCATGTTTTTGAGGCCGGGTCCCGCCAGGTGAGCTCTGAGCCTGTTGGGGCAGATGTGCGGGCACTGCTGGGTGGGAGTTACCCTGAGGGCCAGCGTGACTGGATTAAAACTCAAATCCTCCTGAGCTCCACACAGGATGGGTGGGGCACTCAATCACACAGTGAGAATACTGAGAAAGGCACCTCAAAGCACTGGATTCATTGATTGATCATGATAAAATAAAAATGTAAATTTGATGGTAATATAGAAAGATATGTGAATGTCATACAATGTTGATTGTCATTTCGATATGATTACTTTTTTGTAGAAGCTACACTACTGTTCAAAAGTTTGGTGTCTATAAGATTTTGACAAAGTATTTTTTAAATGAATTATTTTCAAATTATTTTAAGATGCATTAAATTGATCAAAAGTGATATATAATGTTCCAAAAGATTTTTATTTCAAATAAATGCTGTTCTTTTCTATTCGTCAAAGAACTGTGAAAAATATGTACTACGGTTTCCACAAATAATATTAAGCAGCACAATGTTTTCAACATTGAAAATAATAAGAAATGTTTCTTGAGCCAAACAGGCATATTTCTGAAGGATCAAATAAATGCAGCCTTGGTGAGCATAGGAGACTTCTTCTCAAAAACAACAGAAAAATCTTACAGACCCTAAACAAATTATGGTAGTGCAATTCGAAACTTTTTTCAAGCTCTTATAAAATGGTTATTCTACAGTCAAAGTACCAATTTGAGTAGTAGTTAGCTACACTAAAAGGTACTAACAAATAACTAACTGCATTGAGCTATTTATGGGAGCAACAGAAAAAGCATCAATGGAAAAAGATTATTTTTGCCTGCATAATGTGTTGACATTTAGCAGAAAGGTCTAACGGGGACATGATAACCAGCCAGACATTGTCCCTTTTGTGCGTACAATGTGATATTAAAAAATGATGTAGCATTATATTCACACACAGCTATCCATTGGAAAAAGTAGCTGTTTCTAGAGAATCTGTTGTGTTTTGAATTTGAATACCTGAATCTGTCTAGCTTATGTTGATAACCCTATCAGTTTGAACAAAGAGACTAAAAGACATAGAGGTCTCCAAATCAAGGGAAATGCATGTATTTAGTGTCATGAAAGCTGGTTTTGAGCTTTTCCTAAAGGCACATACATAAGCTCGGCTTTTCACTCTGAGCTCCAGAGGACCCAATAAAGCTCCTATCACAGAGAGGATATGGGGCATGTTTATCTTTTCTGACACAAACCTCAGTGTCTCACAAATTAAACCACCCTCACACAAACAATGCAGCCCCATGCTGTCATGCCCTCATCAGCTTTCTCTTGTGATGAGGCCTCTCACCGTTGGATTTATGTTGACTTAGTGTTTCTCTGATCTTACTCACAAAACTGCATCTACAGCTTTGCATATAGCCTATGTGCATTCATTTTAAATCTGATTTGTTGTAAGGTTAAATGATGATGAGTTTTCTTTTTCTTTTCTTTTTTTTTTAATAAAAAAAATCAGAAGTTTGGGAGTCAGTAAGGTCCCCCCACCCCATAAAAAAAAGAATATTCTTATTCAACAAAGATGCATTAATCAGTGACAGTAAAGACATTCATATTCATGTCTATTCATCAAAGTATCCTGATAAAAGTGTATCATAGTTTCCACAAAAATATTAAGCAGCACAATTGTCTTCAGCATTAAAAATATTCATTCATTAATAAGAAATGTTTATTGAGCAGCAAAAATTAAAATGATTTCTGATATCATGTGACACTGAAAACTGGAGTAACGACAGCTGAAAATTCAGCTTTGCCATCATGAGTATAACTTAAAATATATTTAAAATAGAAAACCAGTTATTTTAAATTGTAATACTTTTTTTCTGTATTTTTGATCAAATAAATACAGCCTTGGTGAGCATAAGATACTTCTTTCAAAGACACTTTCAAAATCTTACAGACCTCAAACTTTTGAATGGTAGTTTAAGTTTTGCATCTAATTAGGGAAGATAAAGCTAAAGTGTGGCCTTAAAGGGATAGGTTACCCCAAAATGAAAATTCTGTCAAATTCTGTGCTCAGACACGTCTTTTCTAACTTTCCTAAAGAATCTAACTTTCGTTTTTCTGTGTAACAGAAAATAAGAAATTTTAACAGTTAATAAGTTTATTGGACCACATTGGCTTTCATTGTATGGACTAGGTTTGGAACAAAGTAAAGGTTAGTAAATGATGACAGAAGTGTTTTCTTTTTATTAGGTGAACTATCCCTTTAAGCACTTCTTTAAAAGCTATAATAATTCACACCCCATCTGAATTGACCATTTAAATCTCTGATTTTCTTTGCAAATTTGCGTGGCAAAGTTCTCGTGTGAGAAGAAGGTCTTTGTACTAGGAAAAAAAGTGAAGGATCTGTCCCCTAGCACTCTGGTATTGAGGAGGCATTACATATTCACAGGGGGGGATCTAATGCAATTATGAGTGTTTACTTACACCATGTGTGGCCCCCTTCTGCTGCTCTGTGCCACTGGCTGCCCAGGCCAGCCAGGAGGAGATGAAAAGACACAGAACGGGAAGCCAGTGTGGCTCTGTTTGTTTTCAGAATTTAGCCCATCTCCCCTCGTGAGAGGCGCTATCCGAGACCCCTGCTAATTAAAGTTACCCAAGAAGAGAAGGGGCGCGTAGAGAAAGAGATGTGTTTGGATATGAACCCAATTCAAGAGCGCACCGAAAGTCAAAAGTGGGGTTCGGCACGGTGGAAAAATATACATAATGTATGATGTGACAGCAAGTAGCCTTGTTAGTTGAGTATGAATGTTTGTTTAAAAGATTAGCTATGGCTTCTTTATTAGCAGCCATCTGAGGAGGTCTCCCTTTAGTGTCTCATTACTGATGCTGTGCACACTAAGGCCATCTCAATTACCTTAACCTCAAATATTGTCAATTAAACAGAAGAAACAAACAAACGGGGAAAAAAAAACGGGGTCCCCTCCTTTTATGTCGTTCTTTCGTAGTTATTAGTTCCCTAGTGAGATAAGCTCCGTGTGCGCTGATAATCAGCCGAGAGGACATGTAGGCCTACTTTCTGAACTTAAACAAGCCTCACACCCTGCTTGTTTGACTTTTTTATATTTTGACTTTGTACCTGGGGACCATGGTGACATTTCACGGGTGTGTGTTTTGTGGCAGAGTTGATATTAAGCAAATCTGCTGCTGCTTATATTTGCACTTACGGATTTTAAAGTGTAAGCAAGCACAAGTGGGAAAGGTTTCCGACCACCTGAGGGGAAAGCATTCGATATTTGCTAAATAGATAGAGCCTCCAAAGGCACTCCCAGTATAAGGTTTAAACACACACATTCCTCCCCCCATAAGTAAATGTTCATATTCAATAAATGCTCTTCTCCGGTTTTGAGCCAAAGTAACAGTGTGTGACTCCATTCAAACATGAGTTGGCCTTCCATTAAAAACCATTATGTCACTTCTCTTGCTCTATACTACAGTAAAATAGAAATTATGGTAGATCTTGATGCTGTGGATCTGTAGATCAACAGATAAAATGACAAATCCATTGGAAATCTCCAAGCAGCATATGGTGTAAGATTTAAGCCAGTGAGCTATTGAACCTAAGGCCAGGCTTAGCTGAAGGTAACAGACAGCATATATTCTAAATGTCTCTTGTGCTGTCTGTATCTCTGTTGTGTGGGAGGTAGACAGAGAGTGGTGTTGCAAATTTCTGTTTTATTTATCCCTCCACACCCATGTCCTTTTGTGCAACACGTCTGGGTACACTGCAACAAACATATTTATCTGTGTATGAAAATTTTGTTAGGCAAGACTGTTTCATTGCCGTCAAAACAGAATCATGGGTGCTGAGGCCCATCCTCCAATTTATAAACCTGACGGTGTATTTTAACACTGCAATTACGTAATTGCTCCTCAGACACATATGCTAACCATCCATTTTGGTGGTGTGTATGTTTTGTGAGTGTGTGCATCCATTCACAGCTATTACACAACATGACCTCAAACCTACATGAGCATTAGCAAACCATCAAAAAAAACAAACCTTAGCATTGTCTCAAACCTTTTGTCCAGTGTTGGGGAGTAACTTACTAAAACGATTTCTAACTTCATTACAATTTTAGTAGGCTGACATCGGTTTTCAAAAAAGTATGTTGTGAATGCTTCAGTTCATCATTGTTTTTGAATGGTAAAACTGTTTGTTCATAATACATTAAATTAAATGTTAATTTATATAACCTAAAATGTTAAAAAAATGTATTCATTTACACTACCGTTCAAAAGTTTAGCTTCATGGTAATGTTTTTTATACTCACTTTTATTTTAAATTATTACCATTTAAAATAACTATTCTATTTGAATATATTTTGAAATGCAATTTATTCCTGTGATGGCAAAGCTGAATTTTCAGCAGTCATTGCAGTCTTCAGTGTCACAAAATCCTTCAGAAATCCTTCTAATAATGATTTGCTGCTTAAGAAACATTTTTTAATCATTATCAATTAACTAACAGTTGTTGTTGTGCTGCTTATTTAGTTGAAACCCATGATACATTTTTTTCAGGATTCTTTAATGAATAGAAAGTTCAAAAGAACAGCGTTTATTTGAAATAGAAATCTATTGTAACATTATAAATGTCTTTACTGTCACTTTTGTTCAATTTAATACATCCTCGCTAAATAAAAGTATTAATTTCTTTCATTAAAGACTTTAATTAAAATCTAATTGACCCCAAACCTTTAAACAGTAGTTTATGTAGAAATTAACATAAACCAAGATTATTAAAAGCTAAAGTGTTCATTTTTAGTTTATGATGGTTAAAGCATTAAAGTTTAATTGAAGCTTACTGTAAAGTGTTACCATCATGCAGCTCTGGAATGAGAGGATTTTTTTTATTTATTTAATAAAGTAGATATGTAGTCGTTTCATCAGTCAAATAATTATTATTTACTCCCCAACAGGCTATGCTAATCCAGTGTCAACCAACTTCAGAAAAGGAGATCCGCTGCAGTGCAGGTGTGCTACTTTAGTATTGCTGACCTCTCCTAACCCTTCCAGCCACGTTTGATAAGGGGTTTCCCTTACTAGAGCAGCCAGGACTGTCACTGGATCCGGGTTTGCTGTGTTGAGCTTTAGGCTGGGGATGTCTGAGGCATTAACACTAATGGCCCGGATTTACTGCTAAAACATGGCTTCTACCAGGGTGGTCTTTCCTCGACTTAGGGACGCATTCTTCCATGGCAGTTTGGGCTTTGTGTTCATCTGAACTAGGCCACTGTCTTTTTCTCTGAACTCTCTCTCTCTCTCTCTCTCTCTCTCTCTCTCTGTGTGTGTGTGTGTGTGTGCGCTGTCTGTCTCTCTGTCTCAGGTCCTTGTTTTAACGTTATCACTGCCACTGAAGCTTGAGTTTACCATCAATTAAGACAATCCAGAGGTTGTGTTTGTTCATGTTCTCTGCCAAACCCTTTGAGCTCTGAGTAGCACATAAAAGGAAACCTAAAAGAAGCACACCTCTCAAAGCAAAGAAATGCCAAAGGATACAGACAACCAAAACTAAATTTTATGCCTCACCACCACAGAAACAACTTCAAACAAACATTCAAGTAGATATTCATTCATAATGAATCTTGACTCAGTTGTTAATACTTGCACATGTCACAATGACGTATTATTTGTTCATTATTTCCACATGAGAGGAATACCAACTGACAAGTCTTCATCTTGACAAATCTTGATTTACTTGTGCACATAAATCACTGCAATTACAAAGTAAACTGACATAAATACATTTACATTTCAAAGGCGTTACAAATGTGTTTTTTCTGCATTTAGATCAAATCAATTTGTCTCTCAGTTGCTCACAGTCACGCTCTGTAGATCCTGACACAGATCCTACATGGTCCGAACAGTTTGCCATCTCTTCTTCAACACCTGGGGGCCACCTGGATAAAAAAATGTCTAACTACCCATGACAATTTGGATAAAATAAAAGCTTACGGTTATTCTAGGACAGATTCATGTTTCAGATGTATGGCATTTCTTGTACAGGAAGGTTTTTCATCTTTAAGGCTATTAGAAGAAAAAAAAGGCTCTTATGATCTTATCACTGGAAGATCCGCTCACAACATCACATGGTGACCAAGGCTGTTTTGCACTTTGATCAACGGCACCACCACCTAGCAGTGTCACACAAACACACATGTGCACCCCCACACACATTTGAACACCCTCGCACACATTAAATATAATAATTAAGGGAGAAATCTTTTGATCCACATCTAAATATTGAGGAAGGCAACACAGCCCCTTTGACATTTTTTCTCTTCCAGGCTATATTTGCTCAGCAATATTTACCTATGCTGGCATTTTCGTTGTTTGTCAATTTTCCTTATGAGGCTGTCGTGTCTGTCGGAATGATGCACAGTGCTGACTGCACATTTGGCAGGGTAAATGCCTGATATTTGCCTGGACCAAGCTCATGTGAGAGGAATATGTCTCATATCTGTCATGGTAAGCACACAGGACAAATCGTTATTCTTCATTAGAATCTGATACTCCATTGCTGTATTTGACTTTACCTTCTATTTATATGTCAATCACATTGATGAAAAACACACAGCTCAATCAAAGGTCAACACATTTATGATAGATGTGATTTATTTAAATTTGGCATAGAATCATATTTGAAGTAAAATAAAAACTTTTAATTTAAATAAAGTAAATAAAATACATTTGTTTAGCTGACACTTTGACAAAGCATTATAGCCTATAGATCAGTCAAGTGGGTCTATAACGCTGGAACCGCTTCGAACGATTCAAACTCAAATGTGACTTTGATGATTCAGAATTGTGCTAGGCGGATTCGAAATGCTGCTTCACAAAGGTAACATTAATAAAAGTGAGTAGAACTTCTTACTTACCAAAGTTCTTACCATTTTGTCTGCTAAAGTATTGTTGTAAACTTGTTCATCAGTAAACTGTGTGTGTGTGTGTGTGTGTGTGTGTGTGTGTGTGTGTGTGTGTGTGTGTGTGTATATATATATATATATACATTGATCAGGCATAACATTATGACAGTGAAGTGAATAACACTGATTATCTCTTCATCACGGCACCTGTTAGTGGGTGGGATATATTAGGCAGAAAGTGAACATTTTGTCCTCAGAGTTGATGTGTTAGAAGCAGGGATAATGGGCAAGCATAAGGATTTGAGCAAGTTTGACAAGGGCCAAATTGTGATGGCTAGACAACTGGGTCAGAGCATCTCCAAAACTGCAGCTCTTGTGGGGTGTTCCCGGTCTGCAGTCGTCAGTATCTATCAAAAATGGTCCAAGGAAGGAACAGTGGTTTACCGGCGACAGGGTCATGGGCGGCCAAGGCTCATTGATGCACGTGGGGAGTGAAGGCTGGCCTGTGTGGTCTGATCAAACAGACGAGCTACTGTAGCTCATATTGTTCAAGAAGTTAATGCTGGTTCTGATAGAAAGGAGTCAGAATACACAGTGCGCCAACAGTGGGCACGTGAGCATCAGAACTGGACTATGGAGCAATGGAAGAAGGTGGCCTGGTCTGATGAATCAGGTTTTCTTTTACATCACGTGGATGGCCGGGTGCATGTGCGTTGCTTACCTGGGGAACACATGGCACCAGGATGCACTATGTGAAGAAGGCAAGCCGGTGGAGGCAGTGTGATGCTTTGTGCAATGTTCTACTGGGAAACCTTGGGTCCTGCCATCCATGTGGATGTTACTTTGACATGTACCACCTACCTTAGTATTGTTGCAGACCATGTACACCCTTTCATGGAAACAGTATTCCCTGGTGGCTGTGGCCTCTTTCAGCAGGATAATGCACCCTGCCACAAAGCAAAAATGGTTCAGGAATGGTTTGAGGATCACAACAAGTCTGAGGTGTTGACTTGGCCTCCAAATTCCCCAGATCTCAATCCAATCGAGTATCTGTGGGATGTGCTGAACAAACAAATCCACGTTCAGTTTGATTGCGTTCAGTTTTGCTGATGATATTTTTTTGTTTTCTGCCTGCAGTAACTATGAGTGAAACGTCACTTCATCATTGTGTATCAGACATTGCCACCTTGTAGAATAAAGGTGAATTGCACTTATTGAGTCATCAAAGATTCAATTATAGTTGTGCAGAAAAAATATACACACCTCGGGTTGTTAGCGACCCTATACAATGTTTACAAAAAATACACGGTAAAACAGGCATTTTCTTGTTATATTGTTTATAATAAATTGGTTGAGGAATATTAAGAAGGTTGATGTCTAACTTTAAAAAATTAATGAGGAGGAGGGTAATGCATGATGTCCCGGGTCACTAAAGACCCGAGGTATGCATTTAAGGGTTAATTCCCGATGGACAAAATTAAGTCAATTTTATGCCTTAATTCTGACCGATTCATTTAAACAAAATTATTCAAGAGTCATTTAATGTACTGTATAACTGGACATCACTTGTTATAATTCCACAATTGACAGACTGTACATGCATGTTTTTACAGTTGACACATTATCAACTGACTACTGATCCTGCCCACTACAGTAACTGAAGGTATAAGCAGTCCAAATGGTCCACTTGAATAAATGACATGCTTTGTGTAAATTTATTTTATCAAGTTGAGAAAATCTTCAAAGGTAATGAATGAGAAAAGTGTGAGATATCTCCCTATACAATAACCTAGTGGGCCTTTGTAAATTTGTCCCCTACAAAATGCCCTGCATCTACAAATGAGCGCACTGAACAAGCACCTGTTGCTGCTCGTCTTCTATCTTTTGATGTCTCAATTTTTCAGTGATCTTTCTCAGTTTCAATGGAAAGAGTAACGAGAAAAAAAAAATCACAGCTTTGAATCTCTGATTGATTGCACAATATGGCAGGGGTGGGGTAAACGTGAGGGAGACTTCACTTCATTTTTCCATTTTACGTAGAGATGGAAAAGGGGGAGGGGGATCTGCCAGGAGTATTCATTTGATCTGAATGGAGCTACAATTTATTCCTGGACAGCCATCCCAGTTCATCATGGAGTGGCATTCCCCAGCCAGCCTTTTGTCTCTGGTTCTGACAGGCCACAACTGCTATTCTAACCCTCAAGAGTGTGCTATATTAAATCAATATATAATATTACCAAGGTCAAAATGCAGCCCGTGATCACCTGCATGTTACCCCAACCCCTAGTGACAGACACGCACCCATCCATCTCCCTATGACAAAATTCTTTCTGTTTTTCTAGAGGCTTCTCTCATACAGCATGTCCTACTAGAAGACAATGAAGGCTCAGATGATAATATTATTGTAGATGAGGATGAGAACTGGTGGATAGTGGTTTCAAAGGGCAATAATGGTTCATATTTAAGAGAATGGAGTCATGGTGGTTTGCTCTGTAATGATGTGAAACATAAACACAAGAACATGGATATTCAGCCAAGCCTGAAATAAAATACAGGTCAGAGTCAAACTGGAGAAACTTTGTCTTAATTCAGACAGCACACAAAAGAAAGACAAAAGGAGTGAAAAGGGATGTTTTGTAGTACAAGATTGCCATCTACTGGTAAAAAACTACTGGAGAAAATACACAACCAAATCAAACATCAGTTTTATTGTGTAAAAGTTACATTGTGACTCAATGTATATTCATTGAGAATAAGCATCTTAAAAAGCATTTCAGAAATAAAGTTTCTCTCTGCAGTACATATGAAACCATACTGAATGAAACTGCTGTGCAAATTTTTAATGTTTACTGTATAATTATGTTGAACAGGATTCAGGGCCAATGACATCTGAACTATGGAGATCTGTGCAGTTTAATTGCATTATTGCATTGTATTATGACAACATTGATTCTTCTCCCCTGGATGTAATGTCAGAACAGAATATAAACACTGTTCTGTTTGAGGAAGACAGGATGCTACCTTCATTTCACATAACGATCACTGTACGAATACTGAAAAAGAGAAAGTGTGTATTAGTGTATTTAGTGTATATTGTATATATATACAAACCCGATTCCAAAAAAGTTGGGACACTGTACAAATTGTGAATAAAAAAGGAATGCAATAATTTACAAATCTCATAAACTTATATTTTATTCACAATAGAATATAGATAACATATCAAATGTTGACAGTGAGACATTTTGAAATGAAATATTGGCTCATTTTGGATTTCATGAGAGCTACACATTCCAAAAAAGTTGGGACAGGTAGCAATAAGAGGCCGGAAAAGTTAAATGTACATATAAGGAACAGCTGGAGGACCAATTTGCAACTTATTAGGTCAATTGGCAACATGATTGGGTATAAAAAGAGCCTCTCAGAGTGGCAGTGTCTCTCAGAAGTCAAGATGGGCAGAGGATCACCAATTCCCCCAATGCTGCGGCAAAAAATAGTGGAGCAATATCAGAAAGGAGTTTCTCAGAGAAAAATTGCAAAGAGTTTGAAGTTATCATCATCTACAGTGCATAATATCATCCAAAGATTCAGAGAATATGGAACAATCTCTGTGCGTAAGGGTCAAGGCCGGAAAACCATACTGGATGCCCGTGATCTTCGGGCCCTTAGACGGCACTGCATCACATACAGGAATGCTACTGTAATGGAAATCACAACATGGGCTCAGGAATACTTCCAGAAAACATTGTCGGTGAACACAATCCACCGTGCCATTCGCCGTTGCCAGCTAAAACTCTATAGGTCAAAAAAGAAGCCATATCTAAACATGATCCAGAAGCGCAGGCGTTTTCTCTGGGCCAAGGCTCATTTAAAATGGACTGTGGCAAAGTGGAAAACTGTTCTGTGGTCAGACGAATCAAAATTTAAAGTTCTTTTTGGAAAACTGGGACGCCATGTCATCCGGACTAAAGAGGATAAGGACAACCCAAGTTGTCATCAGCGCTCAGTTCAGAAGCCTGCATCTCTGATGGTATGGGGTTGCATGAGTGCGTGTGGCATGGGCAGCTTACACATCTGGAAAGGCACCATCAGTGCTGAAAGGCATATCCAAGTTCTAGAACAACATATGCTCCCATCCAGACGTTGTCTCTTTCAGGGAAGACCTTGCATTTTCCAACATGACAATGCCAGACCACATACTGCATCAATTACAACATCATGGCTGCGTAGAAGAAGGATCCGGGTACTGAAATGGCCAGCCTGCAGTCCAGATCTTTCTCCCATAGAAAACATTTGGCGCATCATAAAGAGGAAGATGCGACAAAGAAGACCTAAGACAGTTGAGCAGCTAGAAGCCTGTATTAGACAAGAATGGGACAACATTCCTATTCCTAAACTTGAGCAACTTGTCTCCTCAGTCCCCAGACGTTTGCAGACTGTTATAAAAAGAAGAGGGGATGCCACACAGTGGTAAACATGGCCTTGTCCCAACTTTTTTGAGATGTGTTGATGCCATGACATTTAAAATCAACTTATTTTTCCCTTAAAATGATACATTTTCTCAGTTTAAACATTTGATATGTCATCTATGTTGTATTCTGAATAAAATATTGAAATTTGAAACTTCCACATCATTGCATTCTGTTTTTATTCACAATTTGTACAGTGTCCCAACTTTTTTGGAATCGGGTTTGTATATATATATATAATTATTAGTCGATGTAAAGATTTATGTGTTGTAGATTCACAGAACTGACCTTTTTCCAGTAATCATGAGATCAAAGGCTTGGTTAATCTGATCTAAAGTCAGTTTGTGTGTCACAAACTCATCCAGCAGAATCTTCCCACTCATATAATCCTGCACCAACTTGGGCACCACCTCAACACTCTTCCAACCTATCAATCAGATAGGAAGAAAAGAGAACTTACTTAAATTTTTGTCGGTGTCTTCCACCCAAACAACTCACATTCCACTAATAAACAGTAAAATATGAGAGGATTGTAAAATGATGAGAACTAATTCTCCATATCACATCAAACTGGTACTGCATCTGCAACATACACATCAGAACGCGACCATGAGAGATATTTTAATTGATCAGGCATGCTTTTACCGCCAAAATAGGAGCCTTTCAGAGTTTTTCCTAGCAGAATATCCTCAGAGACCAGAGTTAGTTCCCCCATCCGGGTCCAGCCCACCATCACACAGACTCCCCCTGCAGGACTGCACGCTTCCACAGCAGCCCTCTGATTGTATGATAAGATTCATTAGTTTACATATGAATCCGGATATAAATCCTATGACTATGTGGTTTGCAATATGAAATAGAACTCTTTGACGATTAAAGTATTCCTATAAATGAAAAGATATAGTTTTAAAAATACAAAAATAAAGTTGTAAATGTAAAAGAGTAACAGAGAGAATCCACACCACAACTATAACAAAACCGGCACAAAGGAACAATATCATTGGAATCACTTTCAAAGCGATTTTTGAGACAGGGATAACTGCAGGTCGGAGTAATGGGAGTGCCAAAAGTTTCCAAAAAGTACAGAATGCTATAACAGAAACTAACCCCCAACCCTACCACAAACCCTAACAGGCAGCTTTCATGACCAATTGTAAACACCATTCGACATGCCCACTACCGAACTAATTTTCGACATGCACACTAATTTTTCATTTTCCAGCTAATTTTTTCATTAGCTGGAAAAATTAGCTTTTTTCCAGCTAATGATTGATAAAAACATTTACAGCCAATCAGAATCCATCCTGCTTTAAAAAGCTTGAGTATTTAAAGCGGCAGATGACAAAATTGCAGCGTGCTTATCATAAACAAAATTATCGTGCGTTGATGTGGACGTTAATATATGATCGTTAAATAATTATCGTTATAGTTATCATTATTAGTGTGAACAGGCCTTAACTTACCATGACGCCCACATTGCCCACACACTCAAGAGCGAAGTCAACTCCACCATTAGTCAGCACCCTCAGCACCTCCTGAATGGGTTTATTGTGGTCTTTAGGGTTCACAAACTCAGTGGCTCCAAATGTCTTGGCGATCTCAAACTTGTCTGGGTTGATGTCAACGGCGATGATCCTGGTGGCACCAGCAGCCTTGCATCCCATGACCGCTGCCAGCCCGACAGCACCCAAACCAAACACCGCACATGTAGAGCCAGATTCTACCTGGGAAAGACATGCAAACTATGCTATTTTTATTTTATGTATCACCTTTTTGTCATTATGCCAGTAGAAAACACACACACACACACATTGCCTGTGTTCACTGCTGCCCCATATCCTGTAGATACTCCACAGCCCAGCAGACAGACTCTGTCCAGAGGAGCGTCTGGTTGAATCTTAGTGACGTTGTCCTCTGGCACAACAGTATATTCAGAGAAGGTGCTGATACCAATAAACTGATGAACCTGCTGATTCTTACAGGTAATCCTGCTAGTGCCATCTGCAAGAAGACACTGCTGAGTTTGCTCCCTAGGAAATAAAGAGGTTCTAAATGTAAGTGATTTATCACCCACCTCCTAAATATAGTCTATGAGTACAGCAGAGGATTAAAAAAAAGGATTAAAGACAAACATAACTAAGTCACAATAACTCACCAGTTTTTGGTGCAGAGGTTTGTCTTTGGACTCAGGCAGCGTTCACATTGTCCACACTGTGGCACGACTAGAGGAATAACTTTATCTCCTGCAGATAAATGATAGAATGGTAGAATGCAGTGTTTTAAGTTAGAGCAAATTGTACATGCCTTTTATTTATTTATTTTATCACTATTAATCTATTTATTTGCTCTTTATACATGTTTTGTTACATTTCTGTACTCATGCATAGGCTAATACAGGATGATCATCACTGTCATCACTGTTATAATAATGAATTGGCAGAAGTTTACTAGTTAAAGTAAAAAAAAAAAAGCCTTTATGATGGATTTTTATTTACCTTTGGACATCTTTGTGACACCTGGACCGACACTCTCGACCACTCCTGCCCCCTCATGCCCCAAGACTACAGGAAAGGGCTGGGGATTCATAGTTTTACCAACCTCATACAGGAAAGTCCAGTCTGTGTGACATACTCCAGATGCTACTATCTGCCATGGGTCAATTGAAAGTCATTGGTCTGATACACAAATAATGCCTGGCCATTGATACAACATCACAATAGCTTTATGCAAGTCTATATATATGTGCTGTATGTAAACATATTACATACAGACATGGCCAATGAAGTGTAATGGACCTACCTTAATTCGTACTTCATGTGCTTTTGGAGGGGCAACCTCCACTTCCTCAATGGAGAGTGCTTTTCCTGGTTCCCAGGCCACTGCTGCCTTGCACTTAATCACCTTATAAAATAAATAAACAAATAAATAAATAAATAAATAAATAAATAAATAAAAACACTGAAATCTTAATGTGATTCATTTCATAGCCTTAAAAACAACATCATTCTTTGATGACAACTATCTGAGGATTCTTTTTCACTTATGTCCTTACCTTGCCCTCAGTTTCCATGATAACCACACACTTTTAATACAATGAATTGTTTCCAACGTTGTCAATAAACAGCCTCCTAAAAGAACACGAATAACAATTATAAAGCTTGTGTTAAAGTTTTTTTTTTTCTTTATGTACAAGCTGACCAAGAGGGGTCAGTATAGAAATGATTTTACAGAGACGGGAGCTATTCTGGATTGTTACCCTTCAGACTTTATCACCAATGGGTTTAAATGATAAAGCGTTATTTAATGTAATGTTACAGTACAATAATGGTATTTGTATTTTCTATGTATGTGTTTATGTAAAATGTAATTTTTTTATGTGATGTTATAGATATAATGATAAATTCATTGACATTGATTGTTACTGGTGGCGATGTGTCACGATGTGCTCAAGAAACGTTATTGGTCATTTTAGATTTTAAATTGGATCATCTTGTAATTGTCTGTTTGTGTATGCCTGATGAAGGTCGTGGACGTGCTTAAAGTATTTTTTGATATTTTTGCAAGTACAGATAGTGTGTGGGATTTTCTTTCTTTTTTCTTTAAATAATCTCTTAATCTTTTTCCTATGCACCTATCTATTACTTGCAGGTGTGTGAGGTTAATTGTTCATTGATGTACAAACCGACAAGGAACAAAAAGTTTGCCAAAAAGAATAAACAAAAACAAAATGGTTCTGACATTATAGCCATAAATGCATTAACGCATAAAATAAAGAATAAAAAATAATAGAAAAATCACTTAAAAATAAAATATCTTAACTTATTTTTTTTTTTTAAATATGATCATTTCAGTACCAATTATGCAAAATGAATGTGGACAATTGTAAATATTTGTGATGGCATATATGAAGTACTATCCCACTTTAGCTTAACATGTTAGATGAAAGGGGACAGTAGCTTTCATGTAAAGTATGTCACTTTTAAAGCTATTCTGATGGATTATCATCTTTAAACATGCTGTCATGATTTACCTTTATAAACCATATCATACATTAGTTAAAGCCTAGATATTTAACTAATATTTATATCTGTGCACACAGGCATGAGGTTGCATATGGTGGCATACGTGTTTCTCACCCTTGTGTGGTGTAGCAATAAGGAATTATGCAAGTGCACTATATCATATGTCATATGAATTCAAGTTTTACATTACAAACCATGCAATGCTTGTCATAGCAGAATGCTGTTTGAATACGTTTTTAGAAAACCGTACACATTTATTGTAATTTAAAAACACTTCACTTTATCTTAAAAAGCAGAAATATGTTTAGAATTAATTCACATTGAGGAGGATTCTGACATCCCTCAACGCTATAAAGTAGTTTTGAGTAGTTTACCCTTTTTAAAACACATTCAATAAAGCAGATGACTGCATGCACAGATTTACAGCATATGTTTGCATTCTATTAATAACTTACATTCAGAGCTGTTTTTGTCAGGGCTTGGGAGAGGACCTGCTGGTACTAGTGTACTTTGTACTAGTGCACAGCTGCTATACGATTATTTAAAACATGTGTTACTGGATGATTCACCAATCCAGCAGCTGAACAAACTGCTGGCTGCATGTGATTGGATAACCCACAGATAACTATGGGTCAACCTTCCTCTTCCCAACAGCGGCAAAAGCAAAATAAGTTTGATCGTGATCAGTATCTAATGAAGGCCCATGGAAATTGGCAACACTTGTGGGCATGTGGAATATAAACAAGAACTAATAAATATCCAACAAATTTAGCCTAAAACAGTCTGAAGGCATACAGAAGGGAGGGATACTTACTTCTGCTTTACATTGCACAATGATAGAAAAGAAATTAAGTAAACAAGGTGGAAAAATAATGCAAGCATGCCATCCACTGCTAACAGAGAGAAGATACAACCACATCAAATTCAACAGACTTGGCTTTATTGTGTGGAACAGTTTCTGATCATAACAGACGTGTTCCTTGAATTTTCCTTGAGAATATAAACAAAAAGAACAATCAATGCTCTATTCAGTGAATATGACTTTTCCTTTCCTATACCTTTATATCATTGCACCTATGCTATAGTTGCTGCATTCAGGAAATGAAAAGGGACTTTTGGATTAGCAGATACAGGAGATAATCATTGTCTAAACATAGGCCTATCTCTCTTTTCCTTTGTACATACTGCAAATCAGTCTTTTATATTAGTTTGCCATGTTTACAATGGCAGTTAACTGTCAAGATAACTGTCAAGACTAATTTCTTCTTTTCACGAACACATATGACATTGATTCAGCCTTTCATTTGTATGATGCATGGCTTTTAGAGAGGTAGAAGAGGAACCCACCAAAAGCACTGATATTATGTGTTCTGGATGTTTAAAGGATACTGGGAATCACCTGCATTTCACATCTCAATCACTGTCCGAATACTGAGAAAGAGAGAAAGATTTCAAATTACATAAAAGTTTTAAAATATATATATTTCGCATTTCATGCATAGACATGTAGGCACAATATGTAAGATATTTAGATTAAAATATGTGTACTTTCATTATCCCAAATGTTTACAACGTTTAAATCCAGAGAAATCAGCTATTTTAACCAGTGTAGTGGCCCGTGTCATTGCATCGCCTATCAATCACTTCATATTCGCGTTACCCTCCATTTCCAGTTTTACTTCCTTAGAAACCATGGAAATGCCAAAGATGCTTTAATATATTATGCGTTTTATTAGACAGGTGAGCAACTGTTTGGATACTTTTATCAACAGAAAACGAATCATTTTTATATAGCTCAACACGGTTAGTTACCGCGAGTATAACATGTTTGTCCAGTACCATGCCTCAGAGACAATGCTATTTTGTTAAGTGGCTAACATAGCCACATAAATAATACAGCATTTTCTTCTTCATATAATATATTTTAAAATGAGTTGCATGCCATTTAGCAACACAAGTCATCCAGCTTTTATTAATATGATATTCTAACATCGATCTAGCTTACTGCAGTGTGCAAGTGTCTCATAGCAGCCACTGAGCGAACGCACAGAGTAACGTTATAACATAACTTTCAACACACTTAAAAGTATTTTTAGTATGATTGTTTTGACCAAGTAAAACAGTGCTGCATTACCCCACAATTTTAATTAATCAAATAAAGTGACATGTAATGATGTACAAACTTACATACTGTTCCTTTAAATAACACAATTTCATTTGTATTGTAATGTAAATAAATTCATCCATGTATGTGTCTTTTTTTATCTCATCATTTATAATCAAAATGTAATATTCCTTTTATAAAATATATGAATGTTCAGATTATGCTGAACATTACAGTATATAGCAAAATAAGATAAGCAGCGTTGTCTGGTGCTTTTCATCACAAAACAAATCCATGATTGTGTTCATTAGTAGATGCAAATAAAACTGACCTTTTTCCAGTGATCATGAGATCAAAGGCCTGGTTAATCTGATCTAGAGTCAGTCTGTGTGTCACAAACTCATCCAGCAGAAGCTTCCCACTCATATAATCTTGAACCAGTCTGGGCACCGCCTCAACACTCTTCCAACCTGTCAATCAGAAGGGTAATTACTATATAATTATTCATTTTTAACGTTTACCATTCAAACAGCTCACACTAAACACAATACAGGGAAAGTTGCCTTGGAGCAATCTTGGCAATTACCTCCAAAATAAGTGCCTTTCAGAGTTCTTCCTAACAGGATATCCAGGGGGGACAGAGAAAGTTCCTCCACCTCAATCCAACCCACGATCACACAGATCCCCCCTGCAGGACTGCATGCTTCCACAGCAGCCCTCTGATCAGAGGAAACTGTATTAGTTCAATTAACCACAGGGCACATACAGGAAATTATTTTCTTCTACATGGCAACTTGACTTGCTTATAAAAACAACACTGAAGTTAGAACATCTTTGAAAAATAAACAGCTCTACTAATAAACTTCCAGTTATTGGTTATTGGTACTTACCATGACGCCCACATTGCCCACACACTCAAGAGCGAAGTCAACTCCACCATTAGTCAGCTCCCTCAGCACCTCCTGAATGGGTTTATTGTGGTCTTTAGGGTTCACAAACTCAGTGGCTCCAAATGTCTTGGCGATCTCAAACTTGTCTGGGTTGATGTCAACGGCGATGATCCTGGTGGCACCAGCAGCCTTACATCCCATGACCGCTGCCAGTCCGACAGCACCCAAACCAAACACCGCACATGTAGAGCCAGATTCTACCTGGGAAAGACATGCAAACTATGCTATTTTTATTTTATGTATCACCTTTTTGTCGTTATGCCAGTAGAAAACACACACACACACACACACACACACACACACACATTGCCTGTGTTCACTGCTGCCCCATATCCTGTAGATACTCCACAGCCCAGCAGACAGACTCTGTCCAGAGGAGCGTCTGGGTGAATCTTGGTGACGTTGTCCTCTGGCACAACAGTATATTCAGAGAAGGTGCTGATACCAATAAACTGATGAACCTGCTGATTCTTACAGGTGATCCTGCTAGTGCCATCTGCAAGAACACCCTGTTGAGTTTTCTCCCTAGGAGGCAGAGAAAACTGTCCATGAATGTCAAACAGATAGAAATGATAACATGGATATAAGGAATTTTGCATTACAATATTAAAAACATGGAATATTAAAAAAAAATAATGACTTGAAACACTCAATCACATTAAATAAATAACATTAAAATCATATTTAATAATATTGATTGATAATTCCAAATAAAACAGAAATGCTAACTAACTACAGTCAATCTCTATTCAAAAGCAAATGTTAATATAATAAAATAATAAAGTCCCAGACAACGGGGTTTTTCTTTTATTCTAACCAGTTTTTGGTGCAGAGGTTTGTCTTTGGACTCAGGCAGCGTTCACACTGTCCACACTGTGGCAGGAACAGAGGAATGAGTTTATCTCCTGCAGATACAGGTATATGATAATGTTTACACCTTTGTTTTACACTCTTCTAAACTCATGTATCAAAAATGAAGTGATTACAGTTTTTCTCAGTCACTTTGGTGCATTTCAGTCACTTTGGTGCATGTAAGGATGCGTGGTGGAAGGGTACGAAGGCAAAACAGTGGAAGAGGTAGAAGAGGTCAAAATTGTAGACATGTTTCTGATGAATAAGGGCCACTATTGTGGATCATGCTCTCAATCATGACCTTATGGCCAAGGTGGGTCGAAAGGTACAGCCGAATGTTGCAACATTGTGTGGTGCTGCTCTTTGTACGAATTGTTTTGAGAAATGCACTTACTGGTTTGCAAATCTTAAGGATGATTCAAGAAATGAACCAAAGCGACTGAGAAAAATTGTAAGATGATGTAATTGAGAAATGAGAAATCCATTTCCATTCATAACCATTTCATCTCTTTAGAAGTAAGAATATTATGATCAAGTGTTTGTGGTTAATATTTTTGGTTTACCTTTAGACACCTTTGTAACTCCTGGACCAACACTCTCCACCGTTCCAGCTCCTTCATGTCCCAGGATTAAAGGAAAAGGCCGTGGCTTCATTTTAGCAACATCATACAGGTAAGCCCAATCTGAGTGGCACACCCCAGATGCTGCTATCTGACAAGGATTGATGAATAGTCATTGTTCAGTGAAATAAAATAATACTTGGTCCCTTAAAAGCACAATAAAAAATTAAGATTAAAAAAAAAAAAAAAACTACATAATTTGAAAGCATATAGTTGACATATGAGAAGCATATGGTTACCCCTTATTCTCAGGCGTTTTATAAGTTTTCTTTTAAGTTTGTGCAAGTCTACATTTATACTTTATTTAGCCTAACATAAAGAATATAATGGACCTACCTTAATTCGTACTTCATGTGCTTTTGGAGGGGCAACCTCCACTTCCTCAATGGAGAGTGCTTTTCCTGGTTCCCAGGCCACTGCTGCCTTGCACTTAATCACCTTAGGATTATACACCATTGTATTGATCAAAAAATGACAGATAAGACATAATGTTACAAAAGATTTCGATTTCAAATAAAAGCTGTTCTTTTAAAAATTGTATTCCTCAAAGAATCCTAAAAAAAATATATATATATCATGGTTTCCACAGAATTTCAACACTGAAAATAAGATGTTTCTTGAGCACCAAATCAGCATATTAGAATGATTTCTCAAGCATAATGCTGTTGTTTAAAATTGTAATAATATCCCACACTACTGTTTTTACTGTGTTTCTGTCTGATTGAATAAATCCAGCCTTGGTTGAGCATTAGAGACTCATACATTCATTTCCTCTTATATCCTTACCTTACCCTCAGTTCCCATGGCAACCACACACTTCCTATGAAGTGAATCTTTCCACTGTGGTCTTGTGTCTGCTATAGACACCGCAGAAACAGAACAATTATAGCAATTAAAATGCTGACACAAAAGCAGAAATATTCTGCTGATGATTATACAAAAAGTTATTCCTGTCGAGAATTATTCACTGCCTAATTCTAGTACTCTAGTATACTAATTTCTATTAAACTACTTTTACACTTCTGCATATAAAAATATGACATTTTAGCATTCAAAAAGACATTCAGAGCAGGAGATGCATGTTACTAATAGCTACTCTTAACTCACTCAATAGGGACTCAAGAGAGCGGTGTTGTTGGCAGAACTTGCCACTTTTTTCTGCTTTACGTATTCAGAATTTGGGATGTTAGCCAAACATGTATGATTGGCTTACCGTCTTTCTTCTGCGCAACGGTTGCGGAATCAAAACAAGTTGGAACGTGATCTCCATCTAGTGGAGCTGTTTGGAGACTACATTCATTTAATTTTTCACCCTTACTTCCAAACCCGTTTCTTTCTTCTCTGGGACACAACAGAATGGCAGAATGAGCCTAATTCTCGATTCACTTTCTATATATGAAAAAATGGCAATGACAGTACCCTAAATGGTAAGTACCTCCCCACAACTCCCTAATATGTCAGTAGGGCGGGACAGTGGGCCAATTAATGACACCTGGTTTACAACAAAGTACAAACCACTTGACTCGCCAACCATAATAACAAATGTGGCGTTTACCCTGAGTGAGGGGAAAAAGAGGAGACTGATGGCTTTACTAGCTGTAATTGTGCTTTTTGTTGTAAGATGCTGTAGTAGCACATTGTCAGCTGAAGGTAGATTAAATATTACATATTTAAAAAGTTAAATATTTTGATTGATCTATGTCTTTGACTTAAAACATTATCACCTCTTGGAAACTGGGTTTGGAAACTGCTGTGCTTGGAAAGTCCACAGCTGTTCTGTTGTAGACAATTAATATGTTTTGAGTAGTCTATTATTTTTTTATTTATTATATAAGTGTGTTGTCAACCTCTAGTTTTGTTTTATACCTAGAGCCCCCTCACTCCTCTAATGAAGCCAACAGTACAGACACCACCTATGGCTTTGTGGCCTGTGTGTTTGCAGTGCTGTTGTATGGAAGTTACTTTGTTCCTGTTAAAACTATAGATACCGGCGATGGTGAGGAGTTTAACTGTACTTTTACACTCCATATTAACATTTGACCAATCTTGTCTGAAAATCTTCTGTCTTTACAGGAATGTTTTTCCAGTGGATTTGCTGTTCAGCTATTTGGTTTGTTGGACTGGTTGCTGACACATTGTTTCACCCCTCCAGAGCTCATCCTGCAGCTATGCTTGGAGGCGCACTTTGGGCCACTGGTAAAGTGTATGTGTGAGCGAATAAACGTGTTTAATATATATATGTATATACAGATGTCATTTATAACAGATTTACTTCTCAGGAAATATAACAGCTGTCCCAGTTGTGAAGTTTATTGGCCTTGGACTTGGAATTTTGCTTTGGGGTTCCAGTGGACTGTTAATTGGATGGGCAAGCTCAAGGTAAGCTGGCTTGATGTTTGACAGAAGGGGCTTATAGGGATGTATTGAACTTCCTGATGGAAAACTTTGGAGCTTTGATTTATATGCTGGTCCAGGGCTGTGTTTCCCAAAAGCATTGTGAGCCAAGTTGATGGATATACATCTTTTCAGTGGGTTGTACTGTTATTTCATATTTTTGAATTGTTCTGCTGACAAAAACAATGCAAAAATATATTTCCAAGAATTTTCAGTAGACAATATTATTATTATTATTATTATTATTATTATTATTTTTTTTTTTTTTTACTTTTTACAGCAGATGCCACAGAAAACACGGCAAGTCTATCCCTCACCGCCTTGCTTTCATACATGTCATGGCACTGCTCTGAATAAGGTCTATGGTCTCCACGATCAGCTTGGGCTCACAATGCTTTTGGGAAACGCAGCCCTGGCTAATTAATGCAGTTTAAGCTAGTTGACGAGTGAGACAAGCTGAAAATATACTGTATGTTGAGAATGTTTACTTGATGTAGCTTGTAAAATCATTGCTAAATATGTTAAACAGTTTGTCAGATAACTGGACTTTTTTACTGGAATTTTTGATGTATAATTTCAAGAAACAAGTTCTGTTGTAATCTGAATGTTTATTTGCATGTCTTTTTAAATTTAGAGTCATACTTTATCGCAGTAGTATGTATTGTGTTGGTTTAATGCACTTTTTTTAAACAATGTTTTACACACAGCTGTGTGTTTTGGTAACACTTTACCATAAGGTTCCATAGTTAACATGAACTAACAATAAAAAAAAAAGTTTAATGAAAATTTCAACATTTACTAATACATAATTATTAAAAGTTTTATCTGTTAATATTTAATGGACCTGAGCTAACATGAACTGTGTATGTGTGTAACAGTTCTTTTTTTTATTTTTTTTTATTTAAGGCACAATATGTAAGATTTTTAGATTAAAATATCCAAAAACCACTAGAACAATTTTATATTTTGATGACCTGTGTACTTACATTATCCTAAACGTTTCCAACAATGTTTAAATCCAGAGAAATAAGCTATTTTAACCAGCCCGTGTCCTTGCGTCGCCTGTCAATGACGTCATATCCGCAAAACCCTTGATTTGTTTGTTTGTTTAACTTTGTCTGTTCAGTTTTCCTGGACAGAAATTCATCTTTGACGCTGACAATACTATACATCCACAATATCACATAATAAAGCGCATCAAACAAATTTGTCCCCATTAAAAACAAACACATAGGACAAGTAAATACCATACAATTACAATATATATATGTATACGCATATAACACATGCATTCTCACATATGCGTACAAGCACCTACCCGTATAAATATATCTCAATACCTTAATTAAGAATTTGGTTTAAAACAGTCAGCACCAATGGAACAAATGATCTTTTGTATATATTATTTTTAGCCTGCGCCCTGAAGGGAGGGCTTCAAAGCAGAGATGGAGCGGGTGAGTTTGGTCAGAATATACTGCAATTGCCTTTTTTTTGTGTGAAAACAGCTCTTGTATTGTACTCTGTTTCTGGCCAATAATCTTATTTGCTTCATTAATTACTCGTGGCAATTTATTTTTCTGCCTTATTGTTAAATTTCCATACCACGAAATAATGTTAAATGTTAAAATACTTTGAATCAGCGATCTATAAACAATGGTTAGAATCCTCCTATCAATATTAAAATATCTTAGTTTCCTAAGTGGACCTAAACGCTGTCTTGCTTGCTTGTGTATATGGTCCACATTTTCATGGAATGAAAGTTTATCATCAATGATATTTAAACTTTGCAGCTTGCTCTACCTTTACAGCTTTTATAGTAATTTGTTCCTATGAAGCCGTAGCGATCCTATTTTGGTTCCCACAACATAATTTCTTTGTCTTCTCAATATTCAATTGTAGATGACTGTTATCAAACCACTGTACAAGACTCTCAATTGAGTCATTATATAGATTAATAGATTAAACTATTCATGTCCGTTTGGCAAGAAATTAAAACCAAATCATCAGCATACTTGATCAGGGTGAGATCATCCCTATTACATTAGTGTAAACAGCAAAAAGCAGAGGAGATGGTACACACATTCCTGTGGTAACCCTGAATTAAAGATTATACAATCAGATGAAATTCCATTGGCATAAACTCTCTGAGGCCTATTTCTTAAAAATAAATATCAGTCCATAAAATCAGCCAGCTACTTCCACCTCCTAGTTCATGCAATCTTTCTTTTAAAATGTGTGGTTGTACAGTATTGAACGCCGACGTGAAATCCATAAAAAGAATTCTGACATTAACATTTGTCTTATCTAGGTGGTGCTGGACCTTATGTAGTAAGGTCAGAGAGGCATCTACCATGCTCCAATTGGGCATATAAGCAAATTGTAATGGATCTACAGAGCCATTAATTTGTGTGAGCAATTCTTTACATAATAAACGCTCGATACACTTGCACAGAACAGATGTTAATGCAATTGGGTGGAAGTCTTTAAGAGCTCTGGCCTGAGATGTTTTAGGTACTGGAATAAATTCCTGTAGAAACCATGGAAACACCAAAGACGCTTTAATATAGTATGTATTTTATTAGACAGGTGAGCAACTGTTTGGATATTCATTTACAGAATACATTTACAGAAGTTTGGATATAATTTGAAAACTAATCATTGTGCGAACGCACAGAGTAATGTTATAACATAACTTTCAACACACTCAAATGTATTTAGTATGATTGTTTTAACTATGTAAAATAGGACTGCATTACCCCACATACGCAACGAAAAGAGCGTAAGCGGCCAACTGCAGCGTAAACATAATAAAAGCTCAGAGACCGGTGTTTCGTGCAGGTCTCTCATTAGCATTCGCTCCCAAGGGCTCTCGGTGCGTCCTGCTTTATACCACCGTAACGTTAATAAAACTATAATACATTCGCTCATTCATTAACATGATTTCTGCCCGAATCTGTCGGATTCCTTTCCATTGGCTGTGGAGGTGAAGTCAAGACTACAAATCCCGTGATTCCATGCTCATTTACGGCGTCGTCAAGCTACGCCTTTGTTTTGAATAAGCGACCTCTAGCTGCGAAACTTACATACTGTGCCTTTAACTAACATTAAGAAAGATGAACCGTGACAAATGTATTACTCATTGTTAGCTAATGCATTAACTAATGTTAACTAGTGGGACCTAATTGTAAAGTGTCATCCATGTTTTTATTTGAAGGCAGTGGGGAAACTTACCTCTTAAGTCATTCCTTTCAAGGTTTGGCTGGTTTGGGCTGCATCCAGAGGAAGTGTCCAAACCGATACTCAATTACTGTGGAGCTGGCCTTTGTCTGCTAAGGTAATGGGAGAGGGGTTTTTTTTCCCCTAGCTGGGAATGTAGTGATGATCTACCTCCAAATGCACACATCAAGATGATGTTTCTTTGGCTAATGAAGGCTGAAATTTTCCAAAGTAACATTGTTCATTCAACTAAGAAGGTGCTTTTAGTCCTCAGAAATCCAAACCAATGGAAAGGAAATGCTTCGGGCACACCTCTTTAATATGGACAGACAATATTTCCATCCCCCCAAAAAAATTCTAGTTCACTTAGGAGTTACACCTCACAAATATCCTTTTGAGATGCTGCTGTCTTACTTGTCTTACTTTAAGTTTCTCTGAAATTGAAAATGCAATATATTGTGTAAGGCAGACTAAACCTCCTCCTAACACCTGAAGTCACGTTATATTGGATCTACAGTTCCATCTGATTTTATGGGATGGAATAAAAACATCCTTGCGTTTTATTTATTGTGAGAGAAAACCCTTTGACTTATTCTTTTTCTCATAACACAATATTGTCTTTGTTTCAGTGCCATCATATTCTTCTTTGTAAAAAGTGATGTTCAAAAACGTACTTCTCCTGAATCTATGCCTTTGTTGATTGATGATAGGGTAAGTTTGTTAGGGCTTTTCTACATTTAAGGATGTTAAGGAACATTTTTTCGGATGTTATGTAGAATATTGTTTGGTGTATTTTGTCTTGGATACACACATCTTTGCTTACATTTTGTGTGTGCATGTATTCACACTTTAAGAGGTTGAATCCAGACAACACAAGCCCCAGTGATTCATGGGTGGATACAATTTCACCAAAGAGCAAAAGAGTGTTGTAAGTATCTGTCGTTCCAGTCTGATGTTTTCTTCAGACACTTTTCTGGTTCTTCATCAACACTGTAGTGGAATGTTTGAGGGCTTGTATATGTATATAAAGTTTGTGAATTATGTATGGCACTTTCAGCTTTACACTCTAATATTGTAAATTTTTAAATCTGGAATATTTATTTTCTGTGATATCCTCTTGTTACAGTGGCTGCATCTTGGCCATATTTTCAGGTGCCCTTTATGGCTCTTCTTTTGTGCCCGTTTTTTATATTAAAGTTCATGCCACAACCAATTCAAGTATGTTCACTGGATCTAGTGAGAATGGTATGTATTGTATGTTTGTATGGTATGACTAAATGGTTTTGCTGTCAGTGGCATGCGTTTTTTTTTTTTTTTTTTTTTTTGTGTATTACAGCTTAATGAGATGTTAAAAAGCATTTTATAGGCTATTCTAACATGTTTTGCTGTCCATTTTCAGAAATTGACTACTGCTTTGCCCATTACAGTGGAATTTTCCTTATGAGCACAGTGTATTTTCTCACTTACTGCGCAATCATGAAGAACAGGCCTCGGATCTATCCCAGAGCAATCTTGCCTGGTAATTAATGTGCATTCCATTCCATCTTTATTTAACTTGTATGAAAGGACCGTGTTGCTTTGCAGCTCCACCACATTTGTGATGTATTTGCAAAGCAACTGTATTGTTACAGTTAAAGTATGCGGTCAGCCACTGGACACGATACCCCTAAAAATATTCCCCCAGAATTTCGAAAGCTTTCTACTGAATATTGAGTTCTTAACTCATGTAAGATCTTCCATGCAGGTTTTCTGAGTGGCTTGATGTGGGGATTAGCCACATATGCATGGCTTACAGCAAATTACTACCTTAGTGCAGTGGTCACATTCCCTATAATTAATGCTGTAAGTATGGCACAAAAGAAAATCTTTCATATTCTCATTCACCTTGCATTGAAAATCGTATGTAATGACAGTGTGTTCTACTTTGATTTCAGGGTTTTGGTTTAGTAGCAGCTCTGTGGGGAAGTGTGGTATTTAAAGAGGTCAAAGTAGGTAACATAAAGCTATTTGTATTCATTCAGTATTTTTGGATGGCATTTTTACATGACCTAGTTTGACACTCTTTGTTTTTCAAATGAATGTGTGTAAGAGCCAGTTTGGATCATAGTCATGTTTTAATTTGCTATTGATTCATTACCAGTAATAATAAGGAAATAAAGCAGAAACTTCTATTTAGGCAAGCCTAACAAACTGATTTTCTTTCCTCAGGGTCTTGGGAACTTGCTGGTGTTTGGTTTGGCATCTTGTGTTGTCCTTGCTGGCTCACTGTTAACTGCTTATTCAAAGATCTGAGTCTGTACGTTGTTACCACAAGGTGGCAATGGTGGATCAGGTTTTGAAACAATATTCCTGCTGAAATTTGCAGTCACTGAACAGTCATTGACCTTGATTAAGGCCTCTGCAGTTGCTTAGTAGTCCTTGATGAAATTTGCACGTTTCTTGCTATTGCCTTTTAATTGCTGTCAAAATTAATTCTAGGTTTTCTGTAAGTTCACATGTATTTGAATTAAACAGTTTCCCCTTTCTGGCTATAGGCTTAGACTACGTATGTAGATTTGTGTTTGTACTTGTGTATTCAATGGAATCTGCAGCCTTTCATCACCCCACAGATTTTGACCAGTAAATTTGGCTTTTTATGTAATGTACCAATCTCTCCAATAAGTCCCTCAGCAGACATACTGACAAAGATTGGACTAGCAATTATAAAGGTGTGTGTTTGTGTCTGTGTGTGGTTTAGGTGTACCCTACATTATGGCTGGCAATATCTGAAGTCCTTGTAGGAACATTTTTGGGTCCCCATAAAAACAGCTTATAAATCATATTAAGTGATGTTTTTTGAAAATCTAAAAATGCAGAAAGTTTTCTGTGATGGGTAGGTTTAGGAGATAGAATATACAGTTTGTACAGTATAAAAATAGTCTATGGGATTTAAAACATAACCCAATGTGCGTGCAATATGTCTAGATTAGTGAAAAATGTTTTTCACTTTAAAATAATGGTCCAGATCACTAGTAGTTCCTGCAGAATGACTAGGTAACATTTGAGAAATAATTAGTGAAGCATTTTATGACTATGTTCAGAGTAAAAAAAGATGATTGATTACATCTCAGACACATGATAATGTTGTGATTAGTAATTAATTGGTCATTCTTTATAATTTGTCATAGTTAGTTGATAGTTATTAATGAGGCTAATCTCATTCAGTAATTGATTACCTAAAATATCTTAGTTATAAATTTTATATTACTGATTATTTAAACTTGTTTCCATATTAGTTAAAGGATTAGTTCACTTTAAAATTAAAATTACTCCATGGTTTACTCACCCTCCAGCCATCCTAGGTGTATATGATTTTCTTCTTTCTGATGAACACAATCGGAGTTATATTAAAAAATATCCTGACACTTCCAAGCTTTTCCAAGCCCCAAGCTCCGGGGATTAATAAAGGCATTCTGCCTTTCCCAAATTCTGCCTTTCCCAAACCCAAATCAATGGGTTTTTGTAAGAAAAATATCCATATTTAAAACTTTATAAAGTAAAATATCTAGCTTCCGGCAGACCGTCTTCCGTGTAACGCCTCTTGCGTTACTAGTCAAACGTCGTGCCAGTTACGCTTTTTCCATAAGTTGAATACGGAAGGCGGTCTGCCGGAAGCTAGATATTTTACTTTATAAAGTTTTAAATATGGATATTTTTCTTACAAAAACCCATTGATTTGCTTCAGAATGCCTTTATTAATCCCCGGAGCCATGTGGAGTATGTTTATGGATGGATGTGCTTTTTTTTGAGCTTCAAACTCAGTAGACCCCGTCACTACTATTGTAAAGCTTGGAAGTGCCATTACATTTATTAACTCCAATTGTGTTCATCAGAAAGAAGAAATTCATATACACCAAGGATGGCTTGAGGATGAGTAAATCATTAGGTAAATTTAATTTTAAAGTGAACTACTCATTTTAATAGTAGCTGAAGTGTTAATGTAGTATTTGTCCTGCATTACTTCCTGCATAGTTAGGTCTAGAGTTGTAGCCTCTCGCGCTTGCAGTGTGGAAAAGGGCGTAAGGACAAGTGGCATTCTTGTCAATTTGGGACTGTTATCTCAGCTGATCCGGCATCGGGACACTTGTCTTCATTCATGCTGGAGCTGTTGCGCTGAGCGGATCATCTGGACCTCCAGTGTACCATCAATATGTAAACGAAAAGGCAATTCCAACGTGGACAAAAGAAATTTGACTTAATCATGCGCAAACACTCGTACCAATGGATACGCATACGACTCGTCCTGGAAATGTCGGGGACACTTTGATTTGTTTGTCCGTATCGTTTTTGAAAGTCTGCAACTGTTGCAGGAGATATTCTGCCGTTAGGAAGTATTTGATTATAGCAGTTGTTTGTTTTGTTTATTTGTTTTTCACCGTTCACGTTAATCACACGTCTACTCGCCAAGACAAACGTCATGATCCGTGGACTAGAAATAGCGTTTATTCTCAGAAACCTAGAGAAACCTACCAGGACCCCATTGAAGGGGAAGTGAATGAATCCCTGAGTCCGACCAGGTCTAATGTGGTGTATATAACGCTCAAATCTAAGCGGCACAAACCGGCCATCATCAGGGGCACAGTGCGACCCAAACTCCGGAGAAAGAAAGTTAAAGTGAGACCGCAGGGTGGCACACAGAACAAAGCGAAGGACGCAAGGCACAATACAAACACCGTTTACAAACAACTGGGATATTCTGAGTTTGATGGCAGTGACGGTGATTATTCATCCATTAGGATTTACAGTGAAAGAGCTCCTCCATGGTTCAGCATTGACGATATCACGGCCATGCGCTTTCTAGCTGATAGTAAAATTACGCAAATTGACGAAGTTGCACCTCCGGGCTTTTCTTCTTTAATTTTATTTAAAAGTGCGACAAATCATACGGACGATGCTGATGCGTGTCGAAAATGTTGCGGTGTTGTCAAGAGACCCTTGGACATGAGTGAAGTGTTCGCCTTTCATCTGGATAGGATCTTGGGGCTGAACAGAACTTTGCCAGCTGTCAGCAGAATATTCCACTCTCTTGGAGGTAGTGTATTTGTTTCTTTTCAAGTATTTTGTATATGTATTTTACTTATTTTAATGTTTTACTTTATTGTATATGTTTAAGCAGCAGATACTGAATTGTATTTAAGTTTTAATAAATTTAACTGCTTTAGATAGCCTACCAAAATATCAAACCAAGTGGCATTTATTTATTTTAAATGTACATTTTGATTTAAAGTAAGCTAATTGCAAAATAGCTACGAAAAGTTCTGAGAAAAGCATAATTTAATTGTCATCTGCAATGAAATGTGTGTGCATCTTATAGGCCTATAGATAAAATAGACTTAGCCTTTCTGGGTCCAATGCATTGGGAGCAGTTTCAGTGTCATCAAAGCTGTCTATCAAGCTAATGAGAAATCAAATATGACTGATCTAATGAATGTATAGCCTACATATATTCATCTTGTTTCAGATGGTCAGCCTTGTCCAGTGGTTTTGTGGGATCCTTCTTTAAGCCCATTAGTAGATCAAACCTCTGAGAGAGTGAGCTGGGGTTCATATCAAACCTCTCTCAAATACAAGTGCTGGCATCGGGGCATCACACCTAAACCAGAGTGGAGGTGCACCAGCATCCACCACCATGAATGGAGCAAGCTAGTAGTCTTTGATTTCCTTCTGCAGGTACTCTACTCCACTTTCATCTGTGTCTTTTTGTTTTGCAGCTTTAAACTTGTAGATAAACACTCTTGGATAAACATTAATTGTTCACAAAACAACTGAAATATGTTAATTTAAACGTTTTTTAAAAGTTAAAAATAAAGAAAGATTGTGTTTATCCTCAGATTTATGAACGACTAGATAAAAACTGCTGTGGATTCAAGCCCCGACCAGAGGACACCTGTGTTGAGCTTGGTCACCATGAAGCATGTACAGATGAGGACAGCATAGAGCTGACACACATGGTCCACCGTAGACATGACCCACACCACCTGGTTTTCTTTAACAACAAGGGCTACTTTGACCGAGATGAGGAGAATCTGGACTTCAGGCTACTAGAGGGAATCAAAGAGTGAGTAAAATTAGCAGACCTATTTCACATGTTAGAGTTTATTCATGACCACTTGATCTTTAATTTCAATCTCATAATGATGTTATAACAAAGTCCCTATCAAGGAAAGTCTTTTCATTCGGCGGCCATATTTTCAACACCTCCGGGCAGCTTTTTTGGGCATACAAGACCAAGTCCTATCTATTTGAATGAGGGAATCCTGGAATCTCAAAAACTGCTTGCCGAACTCACAATTAAATAACATATTTCAAATCAGCATCAAAATCTGACATGAACTGTCCCATAAATGTTGTTTCTTATATTCAAATAGCGTTAAAAAAAGCTTATTTTTCAGGCTAAACGAGCCAATGGTATATGCAGTCCTAAGCATGAGTCTCAGGTTTCTATGGGAACCGGAGCTTCTAACGGCAGCTGCAGTGATGCAATGACTTCACTACTCAGCGACTGGCTGTTTTACTTTAGAAGGCAGGACTATTCCACCATATTGCGCGTTGCAGTTTCTCCCATTCATGAGTAATAGGGGTGAACAGTCTTTCTATATCTATAGTCTTTGTGTTATAAGCAGTGTTGGGGAAAGTTACTTTTAAAAGTAATGCATTACAATATTGCGTTACTCCCTTAAAAAGTAACTAATTGCATTACTTAGTTACTTTTTATGGAGATTAATGCGGTGTTACTTTTTCTCACCTGGGCTGGGCTTGCTTGTTTGTTTTTTAATAATAAAAAAAAAGTTCTAGATTTGGCAAATGTAAAGGCCCTTTCACACCAAAAGTGAAATGAATAAGCCTCAGGCTGAAGGAAATGCATATTCCAGCCTGTACATTAGAGGACGCAGCTCAACTTTCAGCTGTGCTGTCATTCTGGATTGCAGAAGAATAGGACACAGGAGAAGAAAGTTCAACGTGATATTTATCTAAAGTAACTTTTGCTTATTTGTATTTTTGAATTGGATCATTGAAGGTCAGCAGCAAAGACATTGGTTAAAGTGAGAGTAAATACATAGTGTATTTGTGTTATTTAACATTTAATTATTGCAGGTTTGCGTAATGTTCTGAGTTTGCATTTCACTGTTTTATTTATTTTGAGGAATACTGAATAATTTTTTTTGTGCAAGTGAGATGAGTAAATGCACATTTGGTCTAGAACTACAGTAACCATCATGCTTACACAGAGCACACAGCGCCTCTGCATTACTCCCGATTTCTCTCAACATGGGGACAGGAGAGCTGTCAGTCAATAAATGGGAAAACAGAGTAACTTGCGTTACTTATTTGAAAAAGTAACTCTGATTTTTTTTTTTTGTAAATTTAAAAGTAATGTTACTTTACTAGTTACTTGAAAAAAGTAATCTGATTACATAACTCGCGTTACTTGTAATGCGTTACCCCCAACACCGGTTATGTGTCAAGAATCACAGAGTAACGATGTGTAGTTTTCTTTAAGATTTTGCAGAGATGCTATGCAAATGTTTTTTGTAAAGACAGATCATTTACACATACCTGTATTTTCTTTTCATTAAAATGTCTTAGAAACGTAGAAACTCATGACCTCAAATAAATTAATCCTCGCAGTTTGATTAAATTACAAATCTCCGCAGGTTATCAGGTTTGCACAGACATTAAAATCCAGTTGACAAGTGTTTTTCAATTTAAATAAATTTTGTGCATCTTTTCTTGTTCATACTGGACAATCTGAGGTGATTTTGTAATTGCTGCAACTAAGACTGCAACTAAGAATTTTCTGTGAGGCCACAAGTTTGGCCTTTCAGTAACCCAACACCTCCACAACACCACTGAAGACGTAAGCAAATACATACGCCAACAATCTGACACGTGCTGTCTGAGCTAAGGGATTCTGCTGGCAATGCTGCTAATGTGATACCTCTGGGAACGTAAGCTCACTTGTGCAATAACTGATCGGCCTGATAATATTATTATAATAATATATTATTCTGATAATAATCAGAATAAATGATCGGCCATTGCTGTGTTTGAGTATCACAGCTTGCACATTATCTGCATTACAGCGGGGTATTACATAATTAGTCAGTTAGCAATTATGTTACACATTTTTTAAAGGTGGTTATTTCCTCTATACTAAGTCTGTTTAAAAAAATTGGACTGCATGACTATATGCTTTCAATATTTTTCCACTTTCAATATTTTTCCTCTTTCAGGCTACCAGATCAGCCTGTGTCAGTGTTGAGGTCTCAGCGTCTCAGGGAAAAGCTCCTGCAATCGCTGTTTCTCGACCAGCAGTACTGGGACAGTCAGGGTGGCCGTCAAGGCATCGAAAAACTCATTGACGTAATTGAGAGAAGAGCCAAAGTCTTGCTCACGTACATCAATGCCCATGGGATTAAAGTAGTACCTATGAACTCCTGACAGATGGAGCTTCAGTTTTGTGTAATATGACATTTATTGAAAACCAAAAGTTTGGTGGTTCAGTGTTTTAAACAGATTAGTACAACAATGAAGACCTGTTGAATTGAAGCTCTGTCAGTCAAAACTCGATGCACTTCTGAAATTAACAGTACTTTGTGGTGTTATAAGTGATTCTCTTTTTAAGACAAGAATATATTAATGATAGTTTCCCTAAATGCTCTACACAGAGTCCAGGGCTAATTTTTGGCACCACTGACATTCCACAAGTTAAAGGCGCTGTAAGTGATATGATCTGGTTCATTAACTTCCACCAGACTTACCCTCTGAATCAGACCACCCCTTCAGTCAAATCCTTCCCACTTATGGCATGTCAGAAAACCTGATAAGTAACCAAAATGCTCAACTTTTAAAGATAATATCTGTTGTTATATGAAGATGATGATGGTTCCAGAGCATTATTATTAAACCTGGTATTGTTGCACTTGTGTACAAGTTTATCACCATGAAGATATAAATCTTTTTTCATACGAATTATTTTTGTACTATGATGTTTGTTTTGTTTTTTTTATTTGAATAAAAGCGTTCCATATCAGTGCATTGGAAAATCACTTCAATATTGCATGAATAGAATAATGAATTTAATTAAATGAATGATAGGAATAGACAGTACCACTGTTTGTTTGTCATCTTTGAGATAATCTTTGAAATAGAAAAGTACTTTAAACCTATGCTGAAAATGACAGCCTTTGGTTCTATATATGCAGGAATACTTCAGTTTGAGTGCAGCTGAGTTAAGCTGTCTTCTGACTTTGCTGTTCCCCTCATTTGCGTTTTTAGTTTGCCAGCCAACCAGCCAGTCAGTTCTCAGAGCCTAAAGTGACCCCTTTTGAAAGCGTGAAGGAAAACTACAGACACATACTTACCCACAGAAATATGCTCACACAAGAGTTCTTTTATGAGTTTGAAAATACTTAATGTTTGGCAGCATTACCCATGTCAGATGTATCTGCTGTGCACTTGTGGACATGCTGTGTCTTGCCACACTCTTTGCCAGACAAAATCAGGTCATTTGGAATGTCAAATCACCTCTGCTCATCTGGATGATATGTAAACACTTTAAATGAAACGTTTGAGTGCTCATGTTCACCTTCCCTGTTGTTTCCATCCTGCAGATGTGCTATCACATCTATAGAATGTTCGACACAAATAGTAGAACTGTAAATCCACAGGGAAGTGCTGTTTTCATCATATCAAATGCAGCATACCATAATGGGAATGGAAAGAAGCATCTTTTGAGAGCTGATTTTGCATATGACCTCATTTTATTTCAATGTTTGAAGTGTAATGAAATGCCTTTCAGTTGACAGTGATTCCAATCTAATAATTTCCCATCTGTGTCTTCAGTCGAGTTTAAAAACGGTGTAAAACATGCTAGGTAACATATCTGCCACCCAGTCATATGTCATAGAGGGACAATTTCCACTTTTTCCCCCCCTCTGTTGTGCTTTCTGCCCTAATTTTATATCCTAACAAGGAAGCTCTTATACCGGTTGTTCTTTTGCTAGGACAGTGCCACCATTTTCCCCTCTCAAACAAGCCATTATTCTCCATTTCTCCCTCTTTCTTGTTCTAAAATAGCTTGACCTTAACAGACTTTTAGAAGACAGAATACATCACTCATTAATTCAGAAGATTTTCCATGTAATTTAATTCATTCTTGTAGCTATAACAGCCAGAACAATTTCTTTAAAAAAAAATAGATCATCAACTCACATCACAGCTGTTTCCATACTAACATCATATTTTGTGTCCTAAAATCCTCCTTTCATTTGCCTGTACCAGCTGACCTTCTCCATTTCTCGAGCATGTGAAAGTATGGAAAGGAATTTTACACTGCTGCTCACTGTCTGTCTTATTTGTCTTTTTTTTTTTTCATTGTTGCTATGACAACATCACCCCAGCAACATCCCACCTGGTTGGCAGACAGATGTACAGTATGAGTTCGACAGGGGTAGAAAGCACAGTTAGAACACAAGAAGCAATGAGAGCTCATACCTCTGCACAAAAACATGGCTCTAGACATAACACGGGCGCATTAGCCCCCCTCAGTTTCTCATCTGGAATATGAGTCTTGCTCAACATTAATGTGCTCCATGTGAAGCCACAAATTAAACCGATGGTAGAAAAAATAGAGATTGAATCAAAAATCAGGGCATGTTATAACCTGAAAATGCACTTTGTGATGCGCCACAGAAGGTCTTCAGTTCTGCCACAGTTGATGTTTGCTGAGATGCATGTTGGTCATGGGTTTTTAGCTTGGAAAGATGCTATCTGTGTGTGAAAACAGCACAACACGCCTCAGGCAGGCAGCCAGGTTTCCTTCAGTTGTTCCATTCAATTTGTCAAAAATAATCTCTCTTTGGGGACTGTGTGCAGCTGTCAGATTTAACAGGATACAAGCCATTTAACTCTTCCCTAACCACAGAAACTCATATGAAAGTTAATTTGACTAAAAATATTTTGGTTTGATCTTAGTTAAAGGCATAGTTCACACAAAAATGAAAATTCTCTCATCATTTATTCACCTAAAAAGCAGATCTTCCCCCACCCCCATTAACTACCATAGTATTTTTTCCTCTACTATGGTAGTCAACGCGGGGGGCGAGATCTGCTTGGTTAAAAACATTCTTCAAATATCTCTCTTTGTGTACAGCAGAACAAAGAAATTTTATACAGGTTTGAACAACTTGAGGGTGAGTAAATGATGACAGATTTTTCATTTTTGGGTGAACTATCCCTTTAAACCTATTTAGTCCCAGACTAAAATGCATGTTTGAGCTGTTTTAACTGAAAGCAACTTGCACTGACATATTTTAATTGTCTCAGGATACACACCAGCAATGTTTTCCCTATAAGGCATGTTTATAAAAGCTACTTACAGCCGCAGTGTCCTAATTGAACTAAAGCCTAATCCTGGTTTAATCCAAGCCCTGTCTGTGAAACCAAGCAATGGCAAATGTGTGCTAGTTAAAATAGTACATTTAAGTATAGCTTTCATTAATGTGGTTTAAATTTGGCTTAGTTAGTAAGAGACTATGGAGTCCTGAACTAAGGTGAGCAAGCCTAAATGAACACTTGGGTTAAGCCTGATTTCGTTAGGTATAAGCACATGATCTTGGTCTGATGGTGCTCACAAAATATAGAAACTATGTCATCAAACATTTAATGAATTACCCCTATACAAGTTCTTGTCTTGCTGGCCTATGTTGTGCATGTTGTTCTTCATTTAGATATTCCAAATATCTTTCTCACAAACAGTAAATTAAACCTGCCTCTTTGAAGGATTAATTTAAACTTTGATTTAGTTCATAGGCTAGCTGTAATCCTTCCTCTTGCAATCAGCTTTGTTTAATCCAGAACAGACTAAATCTATGACTATTTTAAGTGTCTGTGCAAGCCACTTTGAGTTAAGACAACTCAAGCAGGCATTTTAGTCTGGGACTATAGGTTTAAGCCTTGTCTGTGAAACCGGGCATTTATTTTTGAGCTTGACAGATGGTGTCATTTTGAACTTTCACTTTCAAAAAAAAAAAAAAAATTCATAAACATTTTTTAAAGGTATTTTAAAAATGAAATCTTTTTGTTCCACAGAAAAACAAAAACAAAACAACAACAGCAAAAGCAGGTTATGACACAATTTTAATTTTTGGGTGAACTATCCCTTTAAGGTTTCTCTCCCTGTCTCTCTCTCTTATATTCTCAGCCACACTATACCGTGGCTCCCTTTGTCTGCCTGACAGGAATGCACATAGAACAAAGAGTAAAATAAGCTATGTGTGTGAGAGTATGATGTGTGCATGTCTTTGTGCGTGGGAGTGTGTGTTAGAGAGAGAGAGAATAGTCACTGGCATGTTTACAAAAGCTCTCACTAAAGCTGCCTCTGTCCCCATGTGCTAGGGGTTAACCCCATATGAGAACTAGATTAGGGGACCCAGCACATTGCACTTATTCAGTCCAGATATATAAGCAGGCCAGAGAATCTGCCTCACATCGGCATCTGAATCATCTGAGCTGCTGTTAGACTTATACACAGTTAAGAGGAGCTGTCATTTCACTAAATATAGGACTGACACAAAAGATAACTTTGGCAGCCATTACAGCTTGAAATAACTTCAGCAGTGAAATTATGTTTTTAAACATCACCAAACTTTCCATTGTCCTTTCCAATTTTTTTTTCCAACATGTGTATTTGTATGGAAAATGGAAATGCATGTGTAGATTTTCGAGGATATATTTAGAGCATTTTATAGACTGCTACTGCAGCCGTAACTATGTTGAATTTAAAGGGTTAGTTCACCCAAAAATGAAAATTCTGTCATTAATTACTCACCCTCATGTCGTTACAAACATGTAAGACTTTTGTTCATCTTCAGAACACAAATTAAGATATTTTTGATGAAATCTGAGATGCTGTGAGCCGGCCTACTGCCGTCGAACTAAGTGCTGCACAATGTCAACAGCATAGGAGACTGACACAGATGAGAAGAAATTGTTAAATAAAGTCGTTATTTTTGTTTGTTTTTTTGCGCACAAAAAGTATTCTCGTCACTTCATAAAATTAAGATTGAACCACTGGGGTCACATGGGCTATTTTAATGATGTCTTTACTGCCTTTCTGGGCCTTGAAAGTTGTAATTAAATTGCTGGGGTCAGAGAGCTCTCGGATTTCATCAAAAATATCTTCATTTGTGTTCCTAGATGATCGAAGGTCTTATGGGTTTGGAACGACATGAGAGTGAGTAATTAATGACAGAATTTTCATTTTTGGGTGAACTAACCCTTTAACCACAGTTTGTGATATTCCTTTAAACATGAATATTCAAACTGCTGGTCAATTGACGTGTTGATACAGCTAGCATTTGATGAGTGCTGTAGATGCACACAACACCTTATTTATTGTTGTGTCAGTTGATTTATGAGTTATTTCATCTGAAATACTAACTCATAAAGGAGAAGGCCTTTTCATTTTTGGAGGGTGTCTATTTGGGAGCTGTAACCTATGCTACCTCCAATTGGGACGCCGTGTAAATCAAGACTTAAGACAGCTGCTGTACATTATGGCAAATAAAAAATGATCTTTGAAGTCTAAAATGTCAAATCTACGGAGTGAGTATGAAGGACTAATTTGGAACTGATGAGCAACAGCCGAACTAAAGTAAATGAGAATAAATATAAAATTGCTATTTGTATTCTGAACTATTTTTAGGCTTAAACTTTGTGACGAAAGGGAACAGAATAAAGAGAGTTAAGTGCTGTAGAGTGCATCACAAGTAAATTAGCACTCATTTTTTCCAACATTCTGGAAAGACCTTCTGGGAAATGACTCGAGCAGGAAGACAAACAGGAATGGGCAGCTCAGAGCAGGCGGCCAGCTAATGTGGCAGGATGGACAAGAGACAGGGAGGCAAAAATGTCATTCCTGCTGCTCAACGTCATCCGAGGGCAAGAGGAACTGAAGCAGCAGGCCTCAGTTTATTCATTCTTAGCTTAACCTTTCCCTCTCTTCCGCTGTAGTCTGCGTGCCAGGAAAAGCTAAATCTCCATATAAGCAACTCTGGACATATAATCAAAAAGAGTAACTTCTAGACTCTTAATCAAACAATAATCCCATATATATATAAGAGGTTAAAAATATCTGGTCAGGGAGAAGAAAGAGACATTGCATTACAGTGTATAGACTCTACCATTTAAATAATTTTAAAGGTTAACTATTTTAGAATGCATACAGTTACAGTCAATATATTATAATGAAGGGTTGGTTTAAAGAAGAGCTAAATTTAATCTGAGGACTTTTTCGGATCAATGTTTTTCACTCACAGGAAAAAAACGATGACAAAATCAGTTTGCGTTAAAACACCCATCGACTCATCCTGAAGGAATTTTGGGGTACAGACACTGACTTAAAAATGTGAGTGGTACTGTAATTCAAAATCCAAATTCAACTTTATATGAGATTAAACTCTGCTGCCATCTTCTGTCCAAGAGAGATGTGTAGTCAGCATCATAACATACATCGTACAAACCCGATTCCAAAAAAGTTGGGACACTGTATAAATTGTGAATAAAAAAGGAATGCAATAATTTACAAATCTCATAAACTTATATTTTATTCACAATAGAATATAGATAACATATCAAATGTTGAAAGTGAGACATTTTGAAATGTCATGCCAAATATTGGCTCATTTTGGATTTCATGCTACACATTCCAAAAAAGTTGGGACAGGTAGCAATAAGAGGCCGGAAAAGTTAAATGTACATATAAGGAACAGCTGGAGGACCAATTTGCAACTTATTAGGTCAATTGGCAACATGATTGGGTATAAAAAGAGCCTCTCAGAGTGGAAGTGTCTCTCAGAAGTCAAGATGGGCAGAGGATCACCAATTCCCCCAATGCTGCGGCGAGAAATAGTGGAGCAATATCAGAAAGGAGTTTCTCAGAGAAAAATTGCAAAGAGTTTGAAGTTATCATCATCTACAGTGCATAATATCATCCAAAGATTCAGAGAATCTGGAACAATCTCTGTGCGTAAGGGTCAAGGCCGGAAAACCATACTGGATGCCCGTGATCTTCGGGCCCTTAGACGGCACTGCATCACATACAGGAATGCTACTGTAATGGGAATCACAACATGGGCTCAGGAATACTTCCAGAAAACATTGTCGTGAACACAATCCACCGTGCCATTCGCCGTTGCCGGCTAAAACTCTATAGGTCAAAAAAGCCATATCTAAACATGATCCAGAAGCGCAGGCGTTTTCTCTGGGCCAAGGCTCATTTAAAATGGACTGTGGCAAAGAGGAAAACTGTTCTGTGGTCAGACGAATCAAAATTTGAAGTTCTTTTTGGAAAACTGGGACGCCATGTCATCCGGACTAAAGAGGACAAGGACAACCCAAGTTGTTATCAGCGCTCAGTTCAGAAGCCTGCATCTCTGATGGTATGGGGTTGCATGAGTGCGTGTGGCATGGGCAGCTTACACATCTGGAAAGGCACCATCAATGCTGAAAGGTATATCCAAGTTCTAGAACAACATATGCTCCCATCCAGACGTCGTCTCTTTCAGGGAAGACCTTGCATTTTCCAACATGACAATGCCAGACCACATACTGCATCAATTACAACATCATGGCTGCGTAGAAGGATCCGGGTACTGAAATGGCCAGCCTGCAGTCCAGATCTTTCACCCATAGAAAACATTTGGCGCATCATAAAGAGGAAGATGTGACAAAGAAGACCTAAGACAGTTGAGCAACTAGAAGCCTGTATTAGGCAAGAATGGGACAACATTCCTATTCCTAAACTTGAGCAACTTGTCTCCTCAGTCCCCAGACGTTTGCAGACTGTTATAAAAAGAAGAGGGGATGCCACACAGTGGTACACATGGCCTTGTCCCAACTTTTTTGAGATGTGTTGATGCCATGAAATTTAAAATCAACTTATTTTTCCCTTAAAATGATACATTTTCTCAGTTTAAATATTTGATATGTCATCTATGTTGTATTCTGAATAAAATATTGAAATTTGAAACTTCCACATCATTGCATTCTGTTTTTATTCACAATTTGTACAGTGTCCCAACTTTTTGTATAAAAAACGGGTATACAACGGGTTTGTGTATCTTGTGTATTATGAAGTCTTGTCTGACTCTGAGAAAATATTTGTGTCTTTCACTGCCTCTCACTCTTTCATACGAAACAGTATAGAATGAGCTATTGAAATGATGCCATCACTATCTGTGGATCGTCTTAGTGATTAGGAATTTGCACTAGCTGTTTCCCGTGGCAACCACCTCACTACAGGATGTTGGGGGCTCCTGTGCGGATACTCTTTACAGCTTGAAAGTGTTGTGCTAGCAGCTCATTCCAGCAGTGATTAAATCAGCATCAGCATGGCAACCAAAGCAAGTATCTAGCATACACTAAAGAAAACCTTCCTAAACTTAACGACACAAAATTAAACAAGAACTAATACAGACTGGAAGTCAACATGATAAAACACAGTGCCTAACACTGCTTGTCTGAACCTCATAACTTAAAATCAGTGCTCGCATTTTATATTTCACTCAATTTTGCTTTAAGTTCTTGCTTTGTTTGACATGCGATTTGAGGACCACTCGACTTGGAGACCAGATTTGTGAGCTTGAACCCCAGAGAACTCCACTCTTCTCTGATAGTGACAAAGTCACAATTGCTAAAAAGGCTTGCTGAGAGCCTTTAGAGACGAACTCTGTGTGTCTGTGTGAGAGAGTTTTTATCTGGGGAAATTAAGAAATGTCACACTTTCATGTCAGCTTAGAGGAGATGTGACTGAGCGTCTCTATGGACCATCACCCTAAAATTCTGCTGCAGCACTGGCTGTAAAAAATGTAGGTTTTTATCATTGTCTGTTAAATCCTAGACAGCAGATTAAAAATTTTACAATAATGATTGATTGCCCATTCAGATTATTTGATAAAAGAAAAAGAACTGTGGCTGCATGCATTTTAAATTCATCAGTACAAAAGTTACTTATACTTACAGTCAGCTAACTAGCTAGTGGTCTTCAGTTGCACATGCCTGCTGTCATAAAAACAACTGGTATTTGCTTTTGTAGTTCTCAGGGGAAAAGGAGAGAACATGAACAACATTTCAGGGACAAAGGCTATTTGATTCAATAAGATGTCCCGAGGTACTCGGTACTCAGCAATCTCTTTGCTATGAGTAGCCATGCACCACAAGCCTTCACCATCAGCCCATTTATCAGTGTATATTGTATCAATTGAAGGTAGGTCTATTTTTAGCCCTGGGAACTCTTTACACAGAGGATGTAAACATAGCTAAACACTTAGTGGGTCACTTGGCATGCTTTTTTATTTCCTTTTTTCCCCTATCACATATTTTATTAATCATCATAAATTAGGAATCATTCAAAAGCTCAAAATTCATCATGCGTTTTGAAATTGGACATTGCATTACCATGAAAATGGTACTTGTAGCGAGCCCCTTCCCTTTAGCGGGCGTTGTCATGTTTCAAATTTTACAAAATGTATTGTAATATTTTATAATCAAACCTTTTTCTAAACTTGACAAAGCACATATTGTTGTAAGGTCTGAGACTTCTATATTTGGCCACTGTTTTGAGATAGAGGTGATATTGTGACAGAAATGTATTAGTTTGTGACAGAACACACCAAAAAATTTAAATGGAGCAAAATCAAATCAAACCAAATCTCCCAGAAACTTCATTTTTTGTGATATCAACTTGGTACATATATGGCTTTGATTTTCTAGCAATTTTGGAGTCCAAATTATTTTGTAAAATATATATATTGAATACAATATTTGAGTAGGCCTACAGTAGTACAGTTTAGCAACCTGTGTAACGTTTTACACAATACAATTTTTTAAGTGCTTTCACTTCAGCAATAATCTAATGAGTATCTTCTTTAAAAAAAGACTGTATTCCAAAGCATACAATGAATAATAGTGTAGGTCTATAACAAACAAATATGGCAAGACAGGACAAATTAGTCTGAAGTTCTTTGAAGTTTGTTCTAATTTTAAAAACTTTATTATTTAAGAAGAGCCAGGGATATTTGACATGCACTTCACTACGGTACCTTGCTCCTTTTGAGAAATAGGCCCTATAAACCAGTGTGGATGTGCTAAATGAGTCATCCTGCTGACAGATGCAAGGACACTCTGTGCTACAGAAAAGTCAACTTTTGGGTTGAATCACTCATCACATGAATGAGCCTGTGCAATCACTGTCAGTGAAAAGCCAACTGGAGATGAATATTTAGCTGCTCGAGATCCTGCTCTCTCAAAACCATGGCAAGACTGCCTGGACATGAGGTTTTGAAACATCTTTTTCCTGGCCTCTTTTCCCTTAAATAGGTGTGTATATATAACAGGATATAGCCTATTTTAATCCCAATAAGGTTCTTTGTAGTTTTTATTTTTTTATTTTTTATAGAACTTGTAAACAACAGTACAAAAAGACAGGCACCAAGTACAGAGGCTCCAAAGATAAAGAAAAAAAACAAACAAACAAACAAAAAAGAACAACAACAAAGACATTCACAAGACACTAAATACAGATTCATAGTATGTGACAATAGCAGTAGGCCTACCTTTTACATTTTTCACCACTTTAAGAGACTTTATTAACAGAGTGAGCTCATTACAGAAAACCTTGTATAAAGGAGGAGATTTAGATAATCGACATTTATGAATAAAGAATTTGCCGTTGAGGATAATAAAAAATTTACAAAATTGTCAATATTTTAATCTTCGTAATAACAAATAATTCCTTTCACATTCAATTTGATCATTATTCCAATTTTGGCAGAGAAAGTGTAAAAACAGTTTTTCCAACATGTCTGTACACTTTGACAATCAAAAAACAAATGGCATAGAGACTCTTCAGTACTATTACAAAAAGAGCATTCTTTCCCAATATCCATAAACTTAGAGAGTAAGATATTAGTTGGATATATTTTACGTAAGATCTTTAAGTGAATTTCTCTTACCTTGTTTGAAATACAAAATTTGTAATGTAACAGCCATGCCTTTCTCCAATTAGCTTCCTTTAGAAATGAATTCCAATAAAATTTCCCTCTTGGAAATGGAATAACTTTCTGGTTCTTTGTAGTTTTTATTTTTATTTTATTTATTTATTTTTATTATTGATGCTCAAAAAAAAAAAAAAAAAAAACACAAGTAATAACAAATAATAACAGAATACAAACAACAAGAACAACAAAACAAAAACAAAACATGGTTATTTGTAGTTGCTATCAAATATTATTTGCAGTGACGTTTTCATACGGTCAGGTGACACGCGAGAACCAATGGCGTTTGTCGTCAACCTAGCGCGATGAGGAACGGCAGAGGGTAAGTTTCAATATAAGTTCTTTGGTTTTATTGAACAACGACTTAAATTTCAGTCATTAGGCATTACACAAACTATGGTCTCAGAAAACTTGGAATATTGCTCACCAGTTATACTTTTATTGTTTTCTTTGAGCTTGGCATTTAAAATCACCATCAAATTTCATTAAATGGAAACGCTGCCTGAGGACATTCTGCCAAAGATACTGGGTTAGAACAGCATAGTGGTGAGAATTTGACAAATTATTAGCATGTTTGTTGTTGTTTTATACCTGTTTGTATGAAAAAATAATTTTGAAACAGCTTGCTGTTATGGTTGTCAAGGCCTTGTGTTGTCACATTACAGTTCTTTAGATTGCCATTGGAGGGCAGTGCTTCTCTGCAGTTGTATTCAAACAAAGTTGAAATACAGAATTGCTCTTTATCGAGCCAGAAATGCCACAGTGTGTTTAATATCATATGCGACTGTTCCTGTTATTAGAGAAAGTAATTTTCTCTGGATGAATGCATGCCTCCTGGACATTATAACTTTATGATCTCTGGAATACATAACATTTTCATTGACTATGGAATTATGAAATTACCTATGTGATTGGCCACTGTTGCATATTATGAACCAAGAGAGTGTATTTTAAAGCACATTGTGCTTTTGTGCAGTTTTTTTTGTTTTTTGTTTTTTGTTAAACCACAGAAAAGTTATGTGAATGATCTGAAAAGTTGCTGATACAGATGCCATATTAATTGTAAAATGACGCGGATTCATGGAGATCAGTTGATGTATGTGAATGGCCCATATCATAAAATGTACTACATACTGTATCTGATGTTTGTGTTGGGCTCAGGCAGCCTAAAGAAAGTGACACATTCACAAACCTCCACAAAAATGAATACAAATACACTTATAGCATGGTATGACAGGGATACTTGTGTTTAGTTTTTTTGGTGTTTTTATGGCACACACCTGTAAATGAGACTTTGTACTTTGTAGCCTAATTTTACAACGGAAAGACAAAAATATACAGTGTGATTGACACAGGAGATGTTCTTCACACAATTGAAACAGAGCAAAGTAGTTTTCATCAGGTTCCTTCATTATCCCTGTGATGAATCATTGTGCATCATTATAGCACATGTGTCTGATAGGTTTCACCCTACTGTTTGTCATTCGGGAACTTCATATTCTAACGGGAGAGTTTGAGAGTTATTAGCAAGCTATAAATACACTGAGAAAAAAAAATGTAGCAAAATGTAGATACGAGGCCTTTGAAAACATTTAAAGCAATTAAAGAAAGATGGGAAAAATAATGAGCGTTTATCTAATTATTTATGCATGTGTGTATTTATGCAAAAAGTATTTGCACATTAAAGGGATATTTCACCCAAGATTGATAATTCTGACATAATTTACTCACCCTCATGTTGTTTCAAAACTCTTCTGTGGAACATAAAAGAAGACATTTTGAGAAATGTCTCAGTGTTTTTTTTCTCCATACAATGGAGTTTATAGGGGCTTAATAGCTTTACAGTTACAGCATGAAATAATATTTAAACCTATAGCGTTTTATATAGGTAATTAACTTTTTTCTTGTAATTGCGAGTTGATATCACAATTCTGAGGGGGAAAAAGTCAGAATTGGGGGATATAAACCCGCAATTCTGAGGGGAAAAGACAGAATATCGAGTTTATATCTTGCAATTCAGATATTTCTTCTTAGAACTGTGAAATATAAACTCGAAAATGCGAGGGGAAAAAGAAGTAAAAATTATGAGATATAAACTTGAAATTACCTTTTTATTGTTTTATTACATGGCTGGTCAACAAAGCTGTTTAGTTACCAACATTCTTCAAAATATTTCAGTCATATGGGTTGGGTATTACATTTTTCCCATACTTTAAAATATATGAATTATGTTACAGTAACAAAATTATATATTAAGTGGCATCTTCAAACAAATGATGCTATAGGCCTTTTCTTGGCCATTTTTGCAGTGACCTATGTAAATTTTAGTCGATGTATGAAGTCTCCTCAAATTCCCACAGGTGTTCGAACAGGTGTAGCTCATCACATTAACTATGGGCATGTTTCATTAATGTTTGACAAGCAGCAATTATTCAAATAACTTTTTTCTTTATTTTGAACACTATATCTTTTCTTCTTTCATTATAAACCTAACAAACTTCATTTTGTCTAATGTTTTTCTTGAAAGCTGTGTTTGCTGTATCGTTAAATATAAATAATTGCTACTTGGTTTGATATTTTTTAATGGATTTCATTCATTCTAAGCTTAGCTTAGCTTAGCTGTCAGAATACGTCAGAATGCGTGTGTGTTTTGGTAATTGTTTTTAATACTCAGGCTTCAATGTTTCTTTTCAATAAACCTGCTAAACTATATTTTATAATAATAAGCCAGACAAGGCACATGTACCTACATAGAACATCATAAATTTTATTACCTTTTAATGCATGATAAAACCTGAGATTTGGATGCTTGTAAGGTTGTGAGATACAGAGTACTCCAGTCAAGAAGTAAAATAAATATGCTATTCCCATTGCTCTTTGGTCTAGTCAAAACTGGCGACAGAAATTCAATTAAACCTGTTTAATGACCCTCTGAGGAGCTCCTGCCAGATGCCTACAATATTCTTAATGTGAGTTAGAACTGGCCTTGTGAAATAAATTACATCCCAAGCCACCCCGGATGCCACACACTAAACTAGCATACTGAGGGTGTAGGCTGCATATGTAGTATGTATAATCTTAAATATTCATTGCAAATAATAGATTTGGCTGTATTTTCATTTTACACAAAAGAGGGAATCATAAAAGAAGGACTTGTAGAGAAGGCATTTCAGCTGAGAGAACCGTATTAGCACAAAGAGGCCCTAGATGCTGTTTTATTAGTTTCTATTTCCCCTTTTTTCTTTAAATTGTCTTTGTTCTTCACATATCTCCATCTCCTTTAGGACCATAATCCAAATTTATCTATACGTCCTATAATTCAAAGCCATTTTTTCTCAGTGAACTTCTATTAGTACTGATCTTATGTGCCACAGGTGCAATACAATGTTCCTGCTGTATAACACAATAATAGATAGTAGTCCCTGCTGGACAGCTTTGTTATTTGTTGTAAAGCTCAGTCAATCTTGCATGGTTTTGTTGTTTGAAATTTAGAATGAAGGATATACTGTTGTTGTTTTTTTATCAACATTTGATAATCCCAGGTGTACGGCTGCAAGAATGGTCTTCTAGACTTGATTGCCAGTTAATTGCAGAGCTTTTCAATGTTGATAGTCACTAAGAAACAGAGTCATTCTTATTGTGCGTATTGAGTCCTGCGTGAATTTCAAATCCTTTGATGTTCATAGCAGTGTATGTCGCCATAACAACAGCTTACAGCTTTATTTATAGCCTAATGCAATGTCGTTTGCATTCTGAGAAATCTAAAATCTATTATGACAGACAGTGTGCACTGATTCATTATAATGACTGCAATATCATATTGCTGATTTAAAGGAACATGGGATCAAATATAATTGTACACCATTGCCTGTGGCATTATTTTCCATAATGACTTATTCATTGTCCGAATTACAATAAATATAAGACTTTTTTGATCAGAAGATATGCTTGCTTGAAAGCCAGAGAACTCGCATGAAAAAAATAATTTTTACTCCTTAAATTATATTTCAGTTGATCTTTTGAGTTCCAAAATGTTAAAACTATTAATTTATTGGCATCGTCTGCCTCTGTTTTGTACAGCACTGTTAAACCAAGGTTTATATGTGTAAATTGCTTTAACATAATAACATTTCAATGTAATAGGATTGCATGCAATAAGTTAATATTAAAAATCATGATTTGCTTTCTCAGTCAGTTATGATTAGCTTTGCATCAAGGCAAATAGAAAACATTCAAATATGCATTTAAACATGTATTTTTTAAGTGCAAAGAAGTGTAATGTGTGTCTATTACACACACAATTAAATGAAATAAATTAGAGAAATTGATCATGTCATAGTAATTTACATACATATACCAACAGTAATTATTATTGATAACAACAAATGAGAATTTCTTTCTGTTAAATTCATTAAATTACCCACTTTGATTTGCATTTGTTTCAGGAACTTATTAGTCATTAGTTTGGACTCATTATACTGGACTCATTAGTTCAATGATGATCTCACTGATAATTCAGTGAGCCCATCTGTGACCTCATCCGACACTTAAAGCAGCTGTGCCCAAATTTGTCATGAACTGTTTAATTTGTTAATTAGTCACCTTAAAAGTGAACATCAAAAATTACAAGGCACATTTTGTTGTAAAGTTGTAATATTTCACAGATTTACACAAGATACTTATATTACACAAGATAAAACAATCCAAATTCCCAATAGAAAGTACCTGTATGCTTTTATATTTTACCCTTTGTAACTCTGGATTTCTTGTGTTTGTTGGGTTTATAAAATGAACAGTTTTTGGTAGTTATCAGCGTATTGTTGTGCATGTAAACTAACTGCTGAAAGTCTTCACACACTCTCAGAAAATGTGCAAAAATTGTACCTTTAAGGGTATAACGACTTGTCACTGGGGCAGTTCCCTTAAAAGGACAACTTTGTACCTTATCAACCCCTAAAAGTTTCATACTCTAATGCCGAGTTCACACTGCACGATTTTAGATCCGATTTTGACTCGCTAACAGGTTTTGTGAAATCGACGACAAATGTCCGAAATCATAGACAAATCGGTGCTCGTTCACGCGAGTGACAATCACGCAGTGTGAATTATCAAAGACCCGATCTGAGAGAATCGCAGATGAGTCGAAGTGAGTCAAAATCCTCCTGTGTGAAATGTGTTCTGACTGATCTGCGATGACCTACAGCCAATGAGAGAGCAAGATACAGGGCAGCGGGAAGTTCGGGGAGGAGTTATAGACCAGAATATCAGTATTTTAATAGATATTTTTACAATTATATCAAACAGAAACAAAGCACAAACATTTGCTTGACCAGCCGCAACAGCAGCACATTGCAGCACATCTCTTTGTAGAAAACACAATCCTTGCTCCCTGTGTCTCCCCAACCATTTCCTCCTCCATAATTTTTTTTTCTTTTTCTCCTTTTCGCTGCAAATCGAAACGCACAGACAATTTGGATTACAAGCTTCTTGTGGACTATCATTTTTAAAAACAATTCCAGTCGAGAACTCCGGTCTGACGCACACGTGATCTCGCATTGTTTCCTTGTCACATCTTGTGTGTTTGGTTGTGAAACGTAGTTTGCGGACGAGACAGAGTTGTCGGCGATTCTTCCTCTTGAAAAGTCATGCAATGTGAAACCTCCTGTTGCCGATCCATCGTACAGTGTGAACACAGCAGTGACTGAATGCTACCCCAGATAGTCATGCAGTGTGAAAAGAGGTTAGCGTGCTCCTCAAGACGACTACGATATTGAAAATCATTAAAGTTTCTGCTTTGATCAGCTCTGTCCGTAGCTTCAATAGATATGTGCTAGGGATGTAACGGTACACAAAACTGACAGTTCGGTACGTACCTCGGTTTTGAAGTCACGGTTCGGTACGGGTTCGGTACAGCAGGGGAGAGAAAACTAAATATAAAAAAGCTTTTTATTTTATTAAACAGTGGTTTACTGAACAAATTGTGCCTGTCCCTAAATTAATTCAATTATAACTAAAAGTTTCTTAAAGATAATTTTTTTTTTTATCTCTGCTAATGCTGTAAAGTGTAAACTATAGGGAGCCCTTACTTGCACATTACTATATTAAAGGTTAACAACAGAGCCCAAATTAGTCTAAATTCAGTAGCTATTTATTTTTAGATATAATAATCAACACTCAAATAACATTGTATGCAAACATGTAAACTTCACATTAGGCAGTTTTAGCATTAACTTCTAAATCGAATTATAAAATTATGTTTTTACTCCAATTCGTTGTTGAAATATAATCATTTATACACTGCATTTTCATGACAGATTAATTTAAACATACATTAAATAATCAAGACATCACTAACAGGTTAAGTAGAATGATTAATTAAATGATTATATAGGCTAATAGGGCTGCAACAACTAGTCGATAAAATCGATAATAATCGATAATGAAAATCATCAACAACGATTCTCATTATCGATTAGTCGGGTCTGTCGCGCCAAATTACAGCACTGAATAACGCATTTCTGTGGACAAAATGCATCTAAAAATAGTGGAGTGGAAACAGAGAGCGAGCTGCTGCGGGAAAGGTACATGATCCAAGCGCCCAAAACATGAGAATTCTGTATTTTAAGCTTCAAGTGAATGCATTAGTGTTTAACATACCCTGTCATGCGCTTTGATGCGTGTGCGTCCTCAGCGCAAAACGTTCATTTTACAGGTTATATCCACTGATATATATAGAGAACAGTGGTTATATCCTTATCTGTAAATGTTACTAATTCACGCGAGTATTTCCATTTTGCATGAAAGCGCGTCTTGACGGCTTCAAACTTAACTGAAGGAGCGCCGGTGCGGCTGGCGAGCACATGTGCGTCAAACAGACAGAACGCAGTCGACAGGGAGACAGTTAATATTCAGCGCAAAAACATTAATTTAGCTGAAATATCTGCTTTAGGACGCTAAATTTAGGTTTAAAAGTCATGTAATTCACGTATTTTATGAGAGTAGTAACTATAAAGGGATAACAGCATGTAATTGAATATAAATGTAAGACACTTCTACAGGATAAAGAAATTACAGTAACAGGTTACTTTGTCCATAGCGAATGTGTGTATGTTCCTGCAGACTGTTATCTGCTATCTGTTAACACTGAGTTTGTGTTTTTTGTGTTTTTGTTTAATTTTTTAATGTAGGGATTTAAACTGTCCTTTTGCATAGCAACTTATTTTGCACATGCTATAGCACAGATGTACCCTTACGAAAATTATGGTTCTATTAGATAGTAAAACCATGTTTTTTGGCGTATTGATTACCATTTGTATAACCACACAAATACCATAGTTAAACTATGGTTAATTTGTGGTTACCATTGGAATAACTACAATAACCCTGTTTTATTTATTATTATTATTATTATTTTGTTTGTTTGTTTTATTTGTTGTAAAACCATGGTTAATTTTTATAAGGGTAGATATATTCACTATGTATGTTTTCATAGCACTCAGCTGACACCTTTGTGTGAAGGACAGCATCGGGCAGGATGGGGAATAGTGTGTTTTGTTTTTAAATCCGATTAATCGAAAAAATAATCGGCCAACTAATCGATTATCATTACTAATCGTTAGTTGCAGCCCTATAGGCTAATATAGTGCATATATTTAGTGAAAGAGTTCATTTCTCTAGTGAACTAACCAGCTGTGGACTCTGAATGACTTCAGAGGTAAATGTAATGCTATATGACATTGTTTACAAGCTGTTTTATTGACGTCTTTCCACTGCTGAAACACCGATTGAGCGATTACACGACATATGATACGTTTCAGTAAATTGTAATGTATCCTCATACCATCAGATGTTGATTCATGTTTATTCTTTGACTAGGAAGAGATGATTGCGTTCACTCGCGCGCCGCACTGCCGCTTGAACTGAAGCGCCTATAACTGTGACGTCACATGACGTACACACGTGCACCGTTCCGGAAGTCCTGTACCAAAACGGTTTGGTACGAATACGTGTACCGTTACACCCCTAATATGTGCAATTCTTCAAAGTATCAACGGACAACACTACTGTTTACGTGTAGCAATATTAAAGATAAGCAAAATAAATGTATCAATTTCATACTGATCTTCTTCAGCAGGGAAAAACTCTTAAACTTTGGCGGATCAGCAATGTTTGGAATGATCGATTTTCTTTAGTGAACATTTGGGTCTATGTTTGGTTTGCGCTGCACTGTTCTAATTGGTCAGCGCAGCACTGGTGAGATTAGTTCGCATTTTTGACCATTGGGTGGCACTAGCAAACACGTCTTCGCTGCGTTGTCGAGTCGGACGCGTGGCTCGGTCCATTGAGCCGTGCAGATGACATGTCAGCGTGGCGCGAGCTCTGTAACACTGCGCCGTTTCGTCCCACTTTTGATGTGAATGGCTTCCCATAGTTATGAATGCCTGTGCGGATGTGTGCATTTTACTTTCGCCTTCAAATTAGCGATTTAAAATCCCCTGTGTCAGGGTTCTGCCCTGGCAGCCTTGTCTGTGTTGCCGTTGTTTCATGTCGCTATGTTTGTGGTGTGTCAGCACATGGCTTTGTCTTTGTTTGTGTTTGCCATGTGCTCCTCTTGTCCCGCATCCTTGTTTCCCATTACCACGCCCCTTTGTTTAGTCATTAGGCTTGTTTGAGATGCGCCTCGCCTCGCCTGAAATTCAGCCGAGAGTAGGCGGCTACAGTGAGGGGAGGAGTGAAAAAGGTGCAGGCAAGACGGACAGTTCTCTCTTCTCGTAGTGGATCAGACACCTGCGAGATCAAAGGCGGATATCGCGGGATCCACACTCGTGCGCTTTTGCTGATAAACTGGATGTAATTTAAGTTCTGTTGCTTTTATGTGAAAATAAATATGATGAACAAGACACCCAAAGTTTTTGTTATTTATTTCCATTCGAAAGAATGTTTATCAATCATTTTTACTTTAATTACATACATGTTTTTATATTTTTTTTATAAATATGACAACAATCACCTAACCCATAGAGAGATCACACTGTCAGAGAGTTTGGGAATATTCACGCATAATTTATACAAATAAAAACATGATATTAGAGTTTTAAAATCAAACATTTTAAAAGAGAACCATACATCACGGTTGTTTAAACCAATGAGCATTAAGCTGTGTCGTCAGCAAGTCGTTTCCCATCGTGCTTTTGATCAGCGCAGTCGGTGGAGAGCAACTGCACCCGACTGCAGAATCCGACAAGTCCGCCTTGCCATAGCGAGAGTTTTTTGACATGCGTCAGCATGACATCAGAGCAAGTTGGACCACACTCCGACACATTTCTAACCGGCATGCATCTCGCGGTGATCACCGGTGATCAGTTCTGCGCATTTTGCTCATCTCAAACGCGCCTATTGTCTAGTCCTCGTTTGCTTAATTGTGTTCACCTGATTCTCATGTGCTGTTCCCTTTATATTGAGCTCCTTTCCCTCTTGTCTTTGCTGATTCGTTTTGTGCATTAGTTGTTTGCATTGTGTCTTGCTTATCTAGTCCAGTCCTGTTGATAGTTATTGATTTTGTCCAGTCATAACTTTTTTCTGTATTTTTTCTCTAGCCTTATTTTTGGACTTCTTCTTTTTTCTCTCTCTCTCTCTCTCTCTCTCTCTCTCTCTCTCTCTCTCTCTCTCTCTCTCTCTCTCTCTCTCTCTCTTTAGTTTAGGTAGTCTTATTCTTTCTCTCTAGTCTCCTGCAAGGTTGCAGTTTCGTTTTCTATTTTCCTTTGTCTCAAGGTCCAGTCATTTATTTCTAGTATTTATTTATTTTGCTTTTCTCTCGTTGCAAGTTAAAGTTTTAGAATTTTATGTTTTTCTAGATCCTTTTCTAATTCCAGTTATTTAGTTCATTTAGCTTTTTCCCTAGTCAGTGTTTTGCCAGTTTTTATTTTGCTCTTGTTTTGTCTCTCCTGTTGTCTTGTCTTTAGTCTTTTGTGTGTGTTGGTTCCTGCCCTGCTTTGTGTCCTTTCTGGTCACTGACTCCCCTGACCTGGCAACCAACTCTGGTACTTCTGTGACATCTCCCAGTGTCAAGCCTCCGCCTCCTTGAGCTGCTGTCCCATTGCTGTAAAGTCTGGAGCTGTCTCATCCCCAACCAACCTGTTCTCCAGTTGTGTGCACTCGACCAACCTTTTCTTCAGTTGTGTGCCCTGCCCTATTGTTTGGACTGTGTTCCCACCTCACCTGTCTTGTGCTGATACTGTTGTCAATAAGTAACACCCCTCACTTATTCTGCATCTAGGTCCTCTTTCTCAGAATTCCTGACTCCCCACCGGTGATACTGGTATTATCGGTGTTGTCACACGTCGATTTACCAGTGGGAAAATATCCTCACCGTCACATCCCTACCAGTGACAAGCTGTTGTACCCCAAAGGTACAATTATTACACTATATTTCCCACAATTAGCTCATAAACATAAGGTGCATTTTTGTCTCAAATGTACCCATAGTGTACAGTTGAAACGGTATCATGGTACAGTTATGTGCTCTAAAGCTGGCTTACCATTTATTGCAAATGTAATTAACTTTTAAAATTGGCAATTGTGCAAAATGTTTTAATTAAAATTCATTCATTCCCTTTATTTCAGTCAGATTCAGTTAATACAACAAAAACAGAAAAAAAACTACTGTTCAGTGGTCATTCACAGTGGTGGCATATGTAGCTGTTGCCACCAGGAGTAAATTCTACATTGTGTCTCAACTGTCCCCCGCTGACCTACTCGCACATTTCTCTAGATTATGCAATGACCTTGCATGACACAATGTCATGAAATATGTCCGTTTTTAGAGCACAGAATAACGTTTGCAATGGTATAAGTTAATTTTAACAGTCATAAAAGGATAATAAGCTATTCATTGTAGAAGGGACATGGTGAAGTGAAAACCTGAGCTTGGAAAAAAAACTTTTGCCGATATCTTCGTAGAGTGGAGAGATGCACGTCTTTCAACTATCCCACGATCAAAGAGAATGATAATACACGTGTGCGGAGCAAAAATCACAACTCAGGCTTTCTGTGCACGTTAGTTATTTAAGAAGTTTCAACTGCACACCTGTGCCAAATGTACTCAGTCTACCCTACAACGCCACTCGTGGTGTTTTTGAACAACAGCAGAACTGATATAATTTTTTGTGATGCTATTTAAAGTACATTATGATAAATACTTTGCATACATATCCCTTCAGCATTTCAGCTGTAAATTAATTATAAAGGGTAGCTAGATTATATTCACTTCTTATCTATCAGTGTATGTTTATGCTGAAATGTAATTGAGTAATGGTTCGTTTTTTTTACAAATCTATCGCATGTCATGATGTGTATTCAATTAGCTCTTGCGATTTTTGTTTCACACTTCAGAATTTCTGTTATGAGCATCAATGCTCCCTGGTTTTTACAGTGCATTATAGGACACACTTACATATAATCAGATATGGTATAAAATATGTGTATTTGGCGTGCTGTCCAAGCTCGGAAATTTGGCCCAAACCCAGAGCACACCCCATCCCTGACTGTGATAGGAATAATCGAGAGTGAGGAGTTGGGGTGGAGGAGGGATGCTGGAAAAAAAAACTGTTGTGATACATAAGTCGGCTCTCTATATGTGACCCTGGACCACAAAACCAGTCATAGGTCGCACGTGTATATTTGTGGCAATAGCCAACAATACATTGTATGGGTCAAAATTATCAATTTTTCTTTTATGCCAAAAATCATTAGGATATTAAGTAAAGATCATGTTCCATGAAGATATTTTGTAAATTTCCTACCGTAAATATATCAAAAAATTATTAGTAGTAGTAATATGCATTGCTAAGGACTTCATTTGGACAACTTTATCGGCGATTTTCTCAATATTTAAAATATCTAAATATTTTCACCCTCAGATTCCAAATTTTTAAATAGTTGTATCTCGTTCTATCCTAACAAACCATACATCAATGGAAAGTGTATTTATTCAGCTTTAAGATGATGTATAAATCTCAATTTTCAAAAAAATTACCCTTATGACTGGTTTTGTGGTCCAGGGTCACATATAAGCTTCCTCTCACGCTGATTGGGTAGATTATCTGAATGTGAACTTTGTTAATATCATTTAGGGGTAAAATGTTTTATTGCACTACATGGATTTGCAATATAGATTGCCCTTAAAATGGCAGACGTCCTGATCAGTGCCTTGACTTCTGAACTTGGGAGCTGATTAAGATTCATCCATTGTTTTAATAATCGTTCTAAATGTAAAAAAAGAATAGCTGAGTCCACATCATAACTATAACAATAACGGCACAGAGAAACGATATAGCACAATGATATTTTTCCAGCTGATTAACATTAAAAAATCTTGACAGCCAATCAGAAACCATCCTGCTATAAAAAGCAAACAGAACAATATCGTGTGTTGGTGTGGAGCCTATTATAGTTATCTTTATAGTTATTGTTCTTGGTGTGAACTGGCCTTTAGACTGTCCTGGATTCAGTTTCTTCGTTTAATGACAATATTCATTCACACCGCACATATATAACCAAATCCAATTTTGATGCAGCAAGTGTCAAAATAATGATTTACACAATGCTAACTATGATTAGCCAACTCTGACTTGCTCTGTGAATGAGATAATTAAGACCTTCTTTGGCAAAAGGGAGATGCATTACTGTAATGCAGTAACGCTATTTCAGCAAGTTTTAGTAAGTGGCTGCACATGAGAATTTGTTTTAAATGTCAGAAAATGCCATGCATCCCCATTACTTTTAAATTATCTCCGAATTGCCCACCATGCTCAATTAAGTAATGAGAGTAGTTAATTAAAGGCAGTTATAGAATTGGATGTGTACATTTGGTTAGAGCAGAGGTGGAGGGAATTATAGAACACTTCCTTCTGAGTATAAACCCACTTAGCAAATAAGCCTGATTCTAAATGTATTTTCACTTTTACGGGACAAGAACGATCATGCAACAAAGACTTCAATTTAATACTTAAAAGTTTGCTTATTTGAATAATTATGACCAAATATTGCTCTTAGATAGTCTACAAAATGTATATTTTTACACTCAAATTAATTCGCCACCCCTGGTGTATAGAGTACATTCTGTTATTAACAGTTAAAAGATACATTTTCCACATACACCGTATAGTCACTCAACTGAGACTCCCATACTTTTAGCCTTTAATTAGACCCAGAGACCCTTTCGAAAAATGCTTGTGTTTCAGCTGAGAGAGCCTGCCCTATGGTGGCCAAGATTTATCTGAGCAGCAGAATGTAAAGTAGCCTCCACAGAGACATTATGTCTCACCAACCACAGTGGAGGTGGAGCTCTGATGGTGGAAATCGGACATTGAACCACATATAAATGTATGTTTGTGCGGGCAAATCAATATAGTGTCTGACTCATTGGGTGCCAAATGGCAAAGAATTTTGTCAAAATTGTAGGTAAAATTGAGCTTATCATCCCATCACAGTTGGAATGCTGCTCAAACTCAAATGTCCACAACCATGTTGCCATGAGAAAAAGGGTTACAGTGAAATGTCACATTGCCATTCTAAAATAAAGCAATAAGCCCCAAGAAGCTGTGGTTTACAGTGAATTTATAACAGCTGAGGGGTGTTGTTAGGCGTGACGCGGAGCGGAGTGTTATAAATTCACTGTAAACCACGTCTTCACGGGGCTTATTACTTTTATTAAACGGCTACCACACAATACAAATATTAGAGCCAAAATATATGCATCAATGCAAATTTCATGAAGTAAAATCACTAAAAGCCTTCCTTTCGCCAGAAAAAAATAGTCCCTGACCGTGAACAGCAACCACTGATCTATATAAATGTTCTCTATATAGATAATATCTTAATGAGTGAGTCACTCAATAGTGAAGACTTTTATATCTTTTATAAGGACTAAAACTTGTTGTATGATGCAACTGATAAATGAACGCTGTCACTGTCAGGACATGGGTAAACCCCTTTACTGTTAAAAGGACAAGATATCGCAGCTGACATTCAACAGATTTTTTATGATGAATTTAGGACTGACCTTAAAGAATATGCTAAATCTGAATGCAGGTAATACACTTAGTCACTCAATCTCTCTCTCATAATAATACAAGCTTCAATGAACAATATCAATGAGAACAGTGTTTACACTGCTAAGAGTGGTTGCTAAGGGTGTTGTGCAGTAATACAGAGAACCGTTGGGTGAAGTGGTCATAGCCGTGTTTTATCATAAATAAAAGTTATTGACCAATCTGAATCAAGGACTGGAACTAACCGTTTTATAAGTTGTAATGGCCATCATTTACAGTTTTTCTCAATTAACTTAAAGTAAGGTTGATAATATCAGTTGATAATTTTTTTTAAACAAATTGTAAATTTTTCAAATGGCGTCATATTGATGTCTTCTGAGTCTACTACAACTATTATGACTTTGCAATACAAGGGTTCATCTGTGAAAAGCCGGAGCAAACAGATAAGGAAGAGGATAGCCATGTTTCAATCCACCTATATTTATGCGCATTTTGGGATATTGCATAAAAAACGTTGCATGGAAACCGTATAAATTCTAAAAATGTGCATTTAAAAAATGTATGCGCTCAATTGAGGCAGATACATTTTTTTTTTTTTTTTTATCTGATAAGAAGACATGCACACAAACTACAATGGAAACACATTTACCAATGAAATTTCTCGATGTGCAACAAAAAAGTGATTTTGCCTCAACAGAGGATGTGATTGGATAACTGTACTAACCAGTGGACCAATTTCATTGCACAGCATCTCAAATGTTGGTTTGATCATTCTGAGATGCCTGAGCCAAAGTCTGTCATCACAGTGATTTAGTATAATGACCTCCCAGATGTGTCTCGCATGATTGCATTCCCAAACATCAGGCATCCAAACGCAAGATAACATGACAGCATTTATTGTGTTATTCACAAATGTTTTATGCGTTATTCCAATTGGCACATAAGTTAAATTTAGCAACTTTGGATGGAAACATAGCTATTGAAGACTGAAAAGAGGTGATGATGATAGAGGAATAGGGGCAATAGATGAAGAGTGAAAGAGCAGGAGAAGATGTATAAAGAGGACAGCAGAGAGGAAAGGGACAGACAATGGAAGATTATCAGTTTATCAAAGCTCTACCGGAGACGTGGCGGGAGAAAGAGTCTAAGGATTTTACAATGAGAATGATGTTATACACTCACCTAAAGGATTATTAGGAACACCTGTTCAATTTCTCATTAATGCAATTATCTAATCAACCAATCACATGGCAGTTGCTTCAATGCATTTAGGGGTGTGGTCCTGGTCAAGACAATCTCCTGAACTCCAAACTGAATGTCAGAATGGGAAAGAAAGGTGATTTAAGCAATTTTGAGCGGGGCATGGTTGTTGGTGCCAGACGGGCCGGTCTGAGTATTTCACAATCTGCTCAGTTACTGGGATTTTCACGCACAACCATTTCTAGAGTTTACAAAGAATGGTGTGAAAAGGGAAAAACATCCAGTATGCGGCAGTCCTGTGGGCGAAAATGCCTTGTTGATGCTAGAGGTCAGAGGAGAATGGGCCGACTGATTCAAGCTGATAGAAGAGCAACTTTGACTGAAATTACCACTCGTTACAACCGAGGTATGCAGCAAAGCATTTGTGAAGCCACAACACGCACAACCTTGAGGCGGATGGGCTACAACAGCAGAAGACCCCACCGGGTACCACTCATCTCCACTACAAATAGGAAAAAGAGGCTACAATTTGCACGAGCTCACCAAAATGGACAGATGAAGACTGGAAAAATGTTGCCTGGTCTGATGAGTCTCGATTTCTGTTGAGACATTCAGATGGTAGAGTCAGAATTTGCCGTAAACAGAATGAGAACATGGATCCATCATGCCTTGTTACCACTGTGCAGGCTGGTGGTGGTGGTGTAATGGTGTGGGGGATGTTTTCTTGGCACACTTTAGGCCCCTTAGTGCCAATTGGGCATCGTTTAAATGCCACGGCCTACCTGAGCATTGTTTCTGACCATGTCCATCCCTTTATGACCACCATGTACCCATCCTCTGATGGCTACTTCCAGCAGGATAATGCACCATGTCACAAAGCTCGAATCATTTCAAATTGGTTTCTTGAACATGACAATGAGTTCACTGTACTAAAATGGCCCCCACAGTCACCAGATCTCAACCCAATAGAGCATCTTTGGGATGTGGTGGAACGGGAGCTTCGTGCCCTGGATGTGCATCCCACAAATCTCCATCAACTGCAAGATGCTATCCTATCAATATGGGCCAACATTTCTAAAGAATGCTTTCAGCACCTTGTTGAATCAATGCCACGTAGAATTAAGGCAGTTCTGAAGGCGAAAGGGGGTCAAACACAGTATTAGTATGGTGTTCCTAATAATCATTTAGGTGAGTGTATACAGTAAGTTTAGAGAGATAAAAGATCTCTCCATAAATAATGAAGTCATAAAGGAAGATATTATTTATTTGGGATTTGTAAGAATTTTTAATTGAAAGATATAACATTTCTGAATTGCAAGATAGTGATTTCTTTAAGAATATGTTGTCATCTTATTGTCAAAGATCTAATCATATAAAACATCTTTGTGTTGCCTGTTGTTTTTTCTTTTACCTTAATCACGTTTCCACAATATCAGGCAAGGCCAACGAAGCTTTAAGTGAATATCTCTAGATCCAAATTATTTTTGGTCCAGTACACTAATAAAAGTTCCATATGTGCCGTGGGGTATTTTGCATCTCATACTTATACTCACGGGAGATTCTGGAGAGATATAGAGAAATAGAGTGTGAGGGGAATGATTCAAACAGACAAAGCTTGAACCTACATCCTCATTATAGGTCTTACATAGTCTCGCATAGCCAAACCTTCAGACTGGACTCCATAGCAACTTTCATTGGCCAAGGACTGCCCAGAGGCCGTAAAGCAACCAATCACAGTTCGTTTTGTTCCGCGTCATCTTTAGGGGTGTGAACATTTAACGTTGGTGTCCCTGCAATAACAGATCGGTGTGTAAAACTCTTGGATGTATTTTAAAGAGTCTATGCCATGAATTTTACATACTTCACATACTTTTGAAAATCCGCCGTTTAGTTGATCCCGATAGACGCTCATTGTCACAGTTGTAAACACAACAGAGTTTTTCTTCCATGAGTGGGTTTGGCATCATGGCATCTTTGTTTCCAGGCGGACCATTAAAGAACGCAACACACGTCTCCCCGACAACCTGTAGAATTCAACCTCAATGTCATCTCAATTCAGATGACAACTTCGAAAATCCAGTGTTTCCAGTTGAGTGTGCCAAATTCATCAGACTGAAGTTCAGCCAGCTGTCCGTGGGCGTGACGTCTGAGGCTGAGAGACAAGGGCTGTATTTGAAATCGCCCCCTATAACCTCATTCACTATTTCCTACATTACTCCACTAATAGTCCACTTGAAGGAGTGAATGAAAACGAGTGAGTGAAATCAGTGTGCCTGAAGGGCTGCAGACTGCTTTTGCATAGTTGGTGCTTGCTGTTTAATAATCTTTTTTTTTTTTTGAAAATGATTATTAAACCGGAAGCTGGCAGCTCTAATAGTAAGATGAAAAGATTTTCTAGCATGTATAGATCTTAAATTAAACAATTTAATAATCAAGTAAAAAGGAATTTATACCTGTATGATATTACGCTGTAGCCACATTGGACCAGCGGTTTGGAAAATGGATGGATGGACGATTCAGCTGTGTGTGCCGTCTTCTAGTCAGACGTGTAAATTCATTTGACGCAACCATCATATTCTCTAGCCGTTGAGCATACATCGGTTGTACACTCATTATTGCGGTGCCTTGTGGGATTGAATGAGTGCATGCGATAACGTCCACTGTGGTTTCGGACACCACTGCAAATGGCTGTCCCCTCAAATAGTACCCTATTTTAGGGTATGGGGGCGAGCCTATAGGTCTTACATGACACTTATATGTACTACCTGCTGTGCCCTGCCTTCAACACATCTCATGCTGCATTAATAAATATGATTCCATAAATGCAAAAGGAAAAACATATACACAATATGCATAAATGGGAGCTGAAATATAAGAAACCATCAAAAATCACATAAAAACAGTGGGTCTTATTCATGAAACACAAGCAGATTGAATTTATGTGTAAATTGTTTGTAAAAACCATTCTTGCATTCCCTCAATTCAATGCAACAATTTACATAAAAATGGATTTATGAAGGATTTACACAAACTTGCTTTGTTGGTGTTTCACGAGAAAGGACCAGAGACTTTTAAAATGTCTCCTTTAATGACATGTACAGAGAACATTTCAGAAATGTTGAGAATGTCACTGAGAGAATGGGGAGTGTTATGAAGTAAATGTATAATTTATAAGTAAATGAAGGCAGAACATAGTTGCCTGCTTCTGAGAGAGAATTTTACCGTGTCTCCTGAGCATTAGACGCGTGGCATGTTTCAAGCTTTTCCCAATGTATGCTTGTTATACATAAATTATGTGTCTCCACAGGTATGTGCGTTGATATGTAATTATACTGTATGCATAAAGGTGTGACAATACCAGACTATAGACTTTAGCCGCAGGGTTCATGCCATATTTAATTTTTCACAAATTAAAATGTGACTGTCCATAATAGATGTATAGTCCGTCCACACCCTAAAGTCCAAAGCAGACACTCTCTCTTGTCATTTAAAGACACTGTATCCGTGTTATGTTCATTATTAATGTCCTTTCAGAGTCTTTTGGAAGAAGACAAGCCTAACCACAGGTTTGGGGGCAATCAAATGTAATTACTTAAGAATTAACTATTGAAACCCCCATAGGCTATTGGTTGACTAGTGAACTAAATATTTAGGGAGGAGGGATTTAAGGGACCTGCTCTTTGGTTAATGCCAGCTGAACGTAACTCTCCCCACAGGTCAGGAGACGTATACAACAGTCTCTCTGTGGTCTTGCATATAAATTACCCTGGAGCAAGAGAAGCCATGCATACGCAGCACTCTGTTTATCAGGGTCATGACAAGGTGAAATAAAACATCTGTAGTGTTCTCTCTATTTTTGTTTGTCTCTAGATCACACACAAATGCACACAAAATTTGAGCACAGTGCCTGAGGACTTGATCTTCACAGCAGCGCTTTCCCATGCAGCTGATATGTGTGCTTCTGTATTTGAGTGTGTTCTTGAGACACACAAGACAATTAGGTGATTAAAAAAGTGTTGCTCTTTTGTGACCATTTTTCAGCTAATGTGTATATAATGGCACCATCTCAAATATGAATGTATTCATACTAATACTATTAAGGATTTTGTCCATGTATTATGAACATTTTCAGTTTATCATATGTGTTATGTTAATATACGCAGTGCAGTTAAAAAAATAAGGTTTTTCTTTTGTTTCTTTACACTGAAAAGGATCTTTTCATGCAACATTTACATTTTTAAAATAAAAAAAAAGTAAACAGTAATTGTTTTTTATAAGTATGAATATTTTTGTTTGCTTTTTCTTTTTCCATTTTCTTTTCTTGCACACTCATTTACATCATGATTTGTGCCTGTGATTTGTCACTGTCTACAAGACTACAATATTATGTTGTATAGTCTTGAGGATATTTTTGTTTATTATATTCACAAGTAAATATAATTGTTTTAAACTAATATATCTACAATTTGCACCTGTAATTTCTATATATTAAATTAAAGATGAATGATTTGAATATATATTGAAGAGTTGAAAAGATAAAAATGAGTTATCAATAAAGTATACACAAACAGCAGAGGATGTGAGCAGAGAGCTCCTGGGTCTCCATGTTTGGCTTCCCTGCTCTGTTCACCACAGGCAATCCTTGCCCAGCTGAGCGAAATAGCATTAGACCTATGCACAATGGAAACCACGGCTTTTGATGGCCTGTTTTGTTTTTGCCCAACAAAACACTCAACACTTTTTTTGCACTTCATTATTATTACATTCTGCTCTGTTTTTGGACCCTAGGGGTTATTGTGCCTTTTTATTTCCGCTCTCTGGGAAGTTTTGCAACCAGAACACACATGGATGTTGCTAACAGGCTCAGCGGTAGCTATCAATTCGACATCAGGATTAATAATGTGCCCGTCAACAAATGAGGATCCCACTGTGAAAGACACCACATGTGGTGGCATGAGTGGGGCTGCAGTGAAGTTGACGTACTGTTTGCCCTCCCCCTCAAAACAGCCATGCATGCTCACATACGTCCATCCCTGCAGCTGCTCACATGACGCAGAGCAGCGACCTCTGGATGTCCTCATCTTAAGTTTGCTTGTGAAGGAATTACATCATATTTTAATGCTGGCTGGAATTCGTGAGTCATTCACAAAGCATTTTGCAAAGGTGCCAGTTTGGGAAAATAACATGAGGCATCCCATGTCTATAAAATTTTTGTAATGGTTGTCCGGGGGTGGGACAGCTGAACCATAAATGAGTGCTGCCATTGATCTTCCCCATGATATGGGCTTATTTTCTAACGCTGATTTTGTAAATCTTCCTTCACACTGGCCAGAGTAAATGCCAAGCTGTACGAAACCCTCAGACCCAGTAATCTCACTCTCTTGGTCTGGGTACTGTGCCTAATTCCCTGCCAGGGGACTGCCCTTCTGTTCTTCTTTGGCACCAAGCTCTCTCACCATGTCTACCATATGTCAAGTGTTACCCTGGGATGCTTTTCAGTGGCATCCTAGAGAGGCTGTCAGAAAACTGAGATAGACTAGCAATTATGACCTCTTTCCTTCTTTTGATTTTGTCCTTGATGCTTTAAATACACACACATATATAGGATTTTTTAAATTAATAATAACTAACTCGTCATTTTATTGCAGGATTAACATATGCTTTTGAAAACCAAATGTTCCCAACACTTGGGCCAAAGTCTGAATCATGTCTCAATATAACAAAGGGAGAAATGAAACTACAGATGTCTACATATACAGTTGCAAGAAAAAGTATCTGAACCCCTTACAGAATCTGTGAAAATGTGAATAATTTTAACAAAATAATAGAGATCATACAAATGCGTGTTTTGTTATTTAGTACTGTCCTGAATAAGATATTTTACATAAAAAATGTTTGCATATAGTCCACAAGACAAAAAAAAAAAAAATAGCTAAATTTATTAAAAATGACCCCGTTCAAGTTTATGAACCAATCATTCTTAGTACTGTGTCGTTACCTGGATGATCCATGGCTGTTTTTTTGTTTTGTTATGGTTGTTCTTGAGTCCCTTGTTTGTCCTTAAAACTTTTTGAATTTGAAGATCAATGTAAATTGTACTTAATTTGTCTTCCTGGAAAAATGATGAAAAGATGAAAAGTATCATCTGTTGCTTCCGAAGGGCAGTACTAAATGAAAAAAAAATTATATTTAAACAAAATAAGAAAAATCCTGTTCAAAAGTTTTCACCCCCCGGCTCTTAATGCATCGTGTTTCCTTCTGGAGCATATATATCTGCATGACTTTGAGTAACTAGGTGAAGTAATCAAGAAATCCAGATTTGCTTTTATCTAATAACGTCTCGGTTACGTATGTAACCCTCGTTCCCTGAAGGAGGGAACAGAGACGCCACGTCGGAGACCGACGAATAGGAATCTCGCTCGCGAGAGCAAATCTACTTCGAGTGTAACTAAACGAGCCAATGCACATTGGCATGCAATGATTGCACCAGGTGCTCATGCCACGCAGCGCGGGTATAAATGAGACACAGGTGCTTGCATCAAATTAGCTTCTTTTGCTGAGGAGCCGAGTAGGTAACTGGCACCCCAGCAGGGTACAGAGGACATGGCGACGGGACATGGCGTCTCCGTTCCCTCCTTCAGGGAACGAGGGTTACATACATAACCGAGACGTTCCCATTTAGTCGGTCACTTCCGACGCTACGTCGGAGACCGACGAATAGGAATCCCTACCAAAGCGCCATGGCCTCTGCCCCCTTCCAGTGCCCTGTGTGAGCCTCCTGAGCTCTCTTACCTGATGGGACGGGGCTCACACAGAGAAGTCCATCACTGCTGTTCCGCATGACCCACTCAGTGACTTATTGGATAACACTGGGAAAGCGTGCCCAAGTGGAAGGGAATGCTGCGGAACCCACATCGTACCCCGAAGGAGTTATGTGGAGTACAATGCTGAGCCGTAGCCCGCAACCGAGAGGGGGCTCCAGCCCTACTGAAGGGGGGGCTCTCCCAAGGGAAAGACACAGGCTTCCATTAGGAGCAATCGTGGAAAAATATATGGGATCCAGCCCAGTACCGGCTCTCCAGGATTCAGCGGCAAAGGGCCTGATGCCAGACGCTCCGCCACGTCCGGCACCGAGGGTGATGGAGGACTCGACAGAGTTTGCTTCTGGAGAATGTAAGTGCCGTAGCACAGCAAGCCGACAAGAGCCAGGGCCTCTCAGTGCTTCTACCCGTTTGAGGTGAGAACACAGGAGGAAACCGGCTCTACACGTAGGCTATAGAATCTAGCGAACGTGTTGGGTGTCGCCCAGCCCGCAGCTCTACAAATGTCTGACAGCGAGGCGCCACGTGCCAGCGCCCAGGAGGATACAACACTTCTAGTAGAGTGTGCTCGCACCCTGAGCGGACAGGGCACACCTTGTGCTTGGTAAGCCAAGGTGATGGCATCCACTATCCAGTGGGCCATCCTCTGCTTGGAGACAGCCTTTCCCTTCTGCTGGCCTCTGTGACAGACAAAGAGCTGATCTGAGGTCCTGAAGCTTTGTGTTCTATCCACGTAGATCCGCAGAGCGCGGACGGGACAGAGCAAAGCTAGGGCTGGGTCTGCCTCCTCCAAGGGCAGCGCTTGCAGGTTCACCACCTGGTCCCTGAATGGAGTGGTGGGAACCTTGGGCACATAGCCAGGCCAGGGTCTTAGTACCACGTGGGTGTCACCCGGCCCGAACTCTAGGCACGATTCGTCAACCGAAAATGCCTGCAGGTCCCCTACCCTCTTGATGGAGGCCAGTGCAGCCAACAGCAAAGTCTTCATAGACAGACTCTTTAGCTCTGCCGACTGCAAAGGCTCAAATGGGACATTCTGAAGTGCTTGGAGCACCAGAGCAAGATCCCAAGAGGGTATGGACCGTCTCGCCCCCCTGAGGAACCTGACGACCAGGTCGTGCTCCCAACCGACTTACCTTCTACGTGATCGTGAAAGGCGGATATTGCAGCAACATAGATTTTAAGGGGTGGAGGGCGACAGCCTACGCTCCAACCCCTGGGTTAGGGTTGAGGGTTAGGAAGGAAAGCACAGACGCGATCGAACATCTTCGGGGGGCTTCTCGGCGAGAAGAACACCACTCGACGAACAGGTTCCACTTCGAGGCATAAGCCTGTCTCGTAGACGGTGCTCGTGCCGAAGTGATGGTGTTAACTACCTCTTGGGGTAAGTCACCTAGAACCTCCGCGTCCTGTCCAGGGACCAGATATGAAGTTTCCAGAGGTCTGGATGCGGGTGCCAAAGGGTGCCCCGTCTCTGAGTCAGAAGGTCCTTCCTCAGAGGAATCGGCCAGGGAGGGGCTGTCACGAGGAGCATAAGCTCCGGGAACCAAGTCCGGTTGGGCCAGTACGGCGCCACCAACAGGACCTGCTCCTCGTCCTCCCTGACCTTGCACAGTGTTTGTGCAAGTAGGCTCACTGGGGGAAACGCATATTTGTGCAGGCCCCGGGGCCAGCTGTGCGCGAGTGCATCCGTGCCGAGTGTGCCCTCGATCAGCGAATAAAACCACTGGCAGTGGGACGTTTCTGGGGAAGCAAACAGGTCGACCTGTACCACCCCCGAATTGTCTCCAGATCAGCTGGACCACCTGGGGGTGGAGTCGCCATTCTCCCGGGAGCGCAGCTCGTGACAGCTCGTCGGCCACACGGTTGCGCACACCAGGGACATGAATGGCCCAAAGCGACCTCAGACACTTCTGACTCCAGAGGAGGAGATGGCGGGCAAGTTGCGAGATGCGACGGGAGCGCAGACCACCTTGTCGGTTGATGTACGCAATGGTCGCAGTGTTGTCCGTACGGACCAATACATCTTTGCCCCGTAACAGCCTTTTGAGGCGGCTCAGTGCAAGATGTACTGCTAGCAACTCGAGGCAGTTGATGTGCCAATGCAGGTGCGGGCCCGTCCAAACCCCTGACACTGCATGCCCGTTGTACGTGGCCCCCCAGCCCATGGCAGAGGCATCCGTGAAAACCACAGCATGCCTGGACACCTGTTCCAAGGGCACCCCGGCCCGAAGGAACAAGGGGTCTGACCACGGGCTGAAGGTTTGGCGGCAGGCCGGTGTGATACTCACCCGGTGAGTGCCGCGTTGCCACGCCCATCTCGGGACCCGGCCGTGAAGCCAATGCTGAAGCGGTCTCATTTGAAGCAGGCCGAGCGGTGTTACTGCCGCCACGGCCGCCATATGCCCCAGGAGCCTCTGAAATTGTTTCAGTGGGACCGCCATCCTGCCTTGAAACGTGTTCAGGCAGTTCAGCATCGACTGGACGCGCTCCTCTGTGAGGCGCGCCGTCTGTTCGACCGAATCCAACTCCATACCGAGAAAAGAGATCCTCTGCATGGGGGCGAGTTTGCTCTTTTCCCAGTTGACCCGAAGACCCAACTGGCTGAGGTGTCTGAGCACCAGGTCCCTGTGTTCGCACAACTGATCCCTGGACTGTGCTAGAATGAGCCAGTCGTCGAGATAGTTGAGGATGCGAACGCCCTGTTCTCTCATGGGCACAAGGGCCCCCTCCGTGACCTTCGTAAAGACACGGGGGGACAGGGACAGCCCGAAGGGCAGGACTTTGTACTGATATGCTCGACCCTCGAATGCAAAGCGCAGAAATGGCCTGTGTCGAGGAAGAATCGAGACATGAAAGTACGCGTCCTTCAGGTCGATCGCTGCAAACCAATCTCGGGGACGGATGCACTCGAAAATGCGTTTCTGCGTGAGCATCTTGAACGGTAGCTTGTGAAGGCTCCGATTCAGAACTCGCAGGTCCAAGATTGGCCGTAACCCACCGGTTTTCTTGGGTACAATGAAGTACGGGCTGTAGAAGCCTGTCTTCATATCGGCTGGAGGGACCGGCTCTATCGCGTCCTTCGCCAGTAGGACTGCGATCTCCGCACGCAGGACATGGGCATCTGCAGCATTCACCGAAGTGAAGCGGACGGCCATGAACCTGGGGGGACGCCGGGCGAACTGAATCGCATAGCCGAGCCTGATGGTTCGAATGAGCCAGCGAGACGGACTGGGGAGCCTGGTAGGCCTTTCCGATCAGATCGGACGAGTACCTACAGGCCCGGGAGGGGAGACACGGGTTCCCCCTGGATGTGGAGTTAGGGCACAGTTGCATAGCAACGGCCCGTTCCACGGGAGGAACCTGCGTGTAACCCTTTGCAGGTCCGCCATCAAGGGTGGTGAGGGAGGAGGATCCACCAGGCCGGTTTCGGGCAGTAAAAGGTGCCATCCACGACCTGGTTAGCTCCTCGTGCACCTCCGGAAAGAAAGGAACCGGGGTGGGGCGCTGAGAACCAGCACGGGCCACCCCGAGAAACCAATCGTCCAGCCTCGAGGGTTCGGGACACGGTGGAGGGTTCCACACGAGCCCGACTCTCTCAGCGGCCCGGGAAAGCATGGCCATCATTTCTCGATCTGTATCGGGCACAGCGGATCTTCCCGAAGGAGCCCCCTGCGCCGCCACGTTATCTCCAGAAAATTCTGACCCTCCCTCCGATGCAGCCATGGACATCTGATCATCGAGAGGAGCCCCGAAGGATACGGATGGTACACACCTCTTGGGTGGCCCACCGCGTTCCGACGGCAGTTCTACTGGCTGCGAAGTGCAGGAGGGGTGAGGGTTCCCCGGGGGTTGGGTCCCTGGGGGAAGCGCGCTCACCGTAACCCTCAAATCACCCGCGCTACTGCCTGAAGTAACCCTCTGTGGAGGGTTAGATTGAGGCAGAGGCACGGGGACTCCACCCCTTGCGAGATAGAGTCTCGACCGTAACTCCGAGATGGTCATGTTCCCGCAGTGAGAACATGAGTCATCCACCAGCGCTGCCTCAGCGTGCTGAACGCCCAAACACGAGATACAGCGCTGGTGACCATCCCTCGGTGACAGGTAACCACCGCATCCAGAAACACACAGATAGAATGTCATCTTGAAAAAGACGCAAGCTCTATCTGTGTAAGCTCTTTTAGAAGGACGCTCTCCTTGGTGCTGAAGCACGCAGGGGGAAAGGTCGCGGCGACACAGTCAGGCAATAGTGCAGTCTGACGTGCGCGCTCTCTCTCACGAAGGCGCTCTCTTACCAGCCGTAAGAACGGCTTTTCAGCGCTCTCCACCTAGCGCACCGAACCAGCTGTGAGAACAGCCTTTGTGTTTGCTCTATCAAACAAAAAAGAGAGATGATCAAAGAACCACACGACCCGCTGCAGCGCCGTCACACCAACACCAACTGAAGAGATCGCTTTAAAAAGGCAGGCTTCAGTCAGTTCAACTGCGTAGAAGAGAGTGATATCTGGACGAACCATTTACCACTCGGCTCAGAAGCAAAAAGCTAATTTGATGTAAGCACCTGTGTTTCATTTATACCCGCGCTGCGTGGCATGAGCACCTGGTGCAATCATGGCGTCGGAAGTGACCGACTGAATGGGAACAGGCGGGTTTGCTGAATTATACATATGAAGAACCAATCAAAAATGTAGAAAAATTATGTAATGAATCATGTCACCTTTGCCATGCTCCTAATAAAAACTGTTGTACTCTTTTTGTCCCAGGAATTCTCTGTAATTCGCTGTAATCCTGCTGTGATTAAAGCATATTCAAAGGCATTGTCTGGAGTCTGTCTGGTTACTGCCGCGCAGCAGGTTAGTGGAACACTAGAGATCTTAGTCCCAAGTGATAGTGTTCATAAGGGGCGAGATGTTGCCCCGACTCAGCAGGGTGTCGACTGGAGATGCGCACTAGAGTGTAAATTTTAAGTGTTGACTGTAGATGCCCCAGGTAAACTTAAAGGGGGGGTATAATGCTATTTCATGCATACTGAGCTTTTTACACTGTTAAAGACTTGGATTCCCATGCTAAACATGGCCAAAGTTTCAAAAAATAAGTTGGACATTTGATGGAGTATTTCTGTGCCAAAAATACTCCTTCCGGTTTCTCACAAGTCTCGGAAAGTTTTTTTAGAGTATGGACCTATGTGACGTCAACAAGGGCGGAATTTACTTGTACGGGCACTTCTCCCGGAAGAGCGCGCGCGCACACGTTGACCAGAGCGAGAGAGCAAAAGCAGGAAGTCAAAATCAACGCGCTTTGCTCGGCTTTAGGGAAGTCGCCGGCTACGCTGCACAGGTCACAGGACTTCACAAAATCACCAAAGAAATGTGTTTTTGGTTGACAGGGCAAGACAACCCTGTTCAGCTTCCCAAAGGAACCCAGCGTTAAGGGGACAGTGGATGGAGTTTGTTTTTCCGGAGCAGCAACAGAGTTGCGCAAGTGTTTTTGTTTGTTCCCTGCATTTCGGCGATGATTGTTTTATAAACAAGGCCCAGTTCAACTCCGGATTTGCAGATCATCTAATGCTGAAAGATGGAGCGGTCCCAACGATAAAGGTTCACGGTCGTGCGTTGGAACCGCAGGCGGTGAGTAAAACTGCTTCAAATCTATCTATCGGCACAAGTGCACATCAAGTAAACAACATGAACGTATAGTTAATTTATCAATGGAGCATGCGATGTATGGTGTGTGTTTAATACATTTGTTTAGCTGACCACTATAGGTGTCTGTCTGTTTATTGTAAAACCACTCCTAACAACAATACACAAAGAGTGGGAAAATATGTTGAACTAAATGAATTATTTCATATTAAACCTAGGGGCCGTTCACACAAAGCGTGCTTCTTCATTCAAATGCGCTACTATTCCATTGTTTTTCTATGTAAACGCACTAGTCTGACGTACAAAACCCTTCCTTGCTACTGCTAAGTCACATACAATAGTCCATAAACCAAATCATGTCCTCATAAACCATGAGTAAACACACACAAATGTTGTAAAACTCGCACATGACATGGTGTTCTAAAAACAGGATGTCACAGCTTTCAGATGCTCTCAACGCAATAGCTGTGCGTGCTCGTGACTTAGCTCCGCCCACACGATACGCCTCCAGCCGCTCGGTTTTATTCGGAAAGACTCGGTACAGCGTATCTGTCTTTTATAAATATGATAAAACTAAAGACTTTTCGGAGATATGAAGGATGTAATACTACCCTATAGGTACTCAAGATTGACATGAAATTGACAGAAACTGTGTGTGATACCCCCCCTTTAAGTCTGGTGTGTATACATACATACATACATACAGATATGTGTATCATAATGATCGAGCTGGGGCACAGGTGGAAAGCATATTCAAAAGCATTAAAAAAAAAAACATGAGCATAGTAGAAAACCTATAGGATCAGGTGGCACTGTATGCAGATAATCTGTGAACATTTGAATAACACAAATCAGATTGAATCAGATTTTTCCATTAGAGAGCGGAGCGTTAATCTGGATGTGCCTCGGAGGACGTAAAACCCATCTTCACAGAACACATCAATGGTCTCCCTCTGCATCTCTGGTGGGGAAACCCAGAGGGATAAGGATCATGGCAAAGATTTGAGCAGAAATTGAAAGAGGATTCCCACCTGCAGACATGGTGCTCTGGTCGTTTCGCCAGGCTCATTTCCATTCAGTTGAAAAATTCAGTTTAATCTCTCTTGGAACTGGCAATGATAGAGGTATCATCAGCGTTTCCAGAAACAGAGGTCTCACTAAGCACTCAACTCTGCTTTGGTGTATAGATTTCAGAAGTATCATTTAAAAATGTTCTCAGATGTCCCTGTGGGACATTTAATTTTTCTGGTTAAAAGTTTTGTTATATGTTTAAACTTTATTGGTTGTATTTAGTGTACATCATGTGACATTTTGATCTTGGTTGTGTTTTTACCAGATAGGCCTACATTTTTGCTGTGTTCTGTCAGCATGTCATTTCTTATCTGAAGAGTAAAATAGCACTACATAATGCCTACTACAAACTTTAAGTAGCTTAAGTGTAGTTGAGCTACTTTATCTAAACGGTAATCTGTAGTTTAAATATGATGTAAGCAATTTCAGATGATTTGCTAACAGACTATAGATATAGTGAAGTTGTTCCAAACCTGTATGAATTTCTTTCTTCTGCTGAACACAAAAGAAGATATTTTGAAGAATATGGGTAACCAAACAGTTGATGGGCCCCACTGACTTCCATAGAATGAGGGGAAAAAATACTATAGAAGAAGAAAAAGAAGTCGTCGTCAAAATGGAAGTCAATGGGGTCCATCAACTGTTTGGTTACCCATCAAAATATATTCTTTTGTGTTCAGCAGGAGAAAGAAATTCACATAGGTTTGGGACAACTTGAGGGTAAGTAAAAGATGACATTTTTGGGTCAACTATCCCTTTAAGCTCTCAGGCATACACTCTTTGCAAAACCCTGCCCTCCAAAAACATGTCAGCAAACCCAATGTTAGCAAACCTGAGCACTCACAATGTTTATTTATATCTATTTACAGCTCCTATAGAGCCACCACAGAGACGTGTGTGGTTCAATAATATCTGTCAGGTATACTTTTTATGTATGATATTCTAAAAACATGCTTACAGCACTTTTACATTTCCACAAAACTATTAATCCGCACAACTGTTATCGACATTTATAGTATTAGGAAATTTCAGCATATTAGAATGATTTCTGAAGGATCATGTGACACTGAAGACTGGAGTAATGATGCTGAAAATTCAGCTTTTCCATCACAGGAATAAATTACATTTTTAAAATGAATGAAAATTGAAAAGTTATTTTAAATTGTATTAATATTTCAGTCTTCTTTTAAAAACATAAAAAAACCAAACCAACCCCAAATTTATGAATGGTAGTGTATATTATTTATTTATTTTATTATACAGTTGTCTGGAAAGCTTGATTTTAATGGATTACATTCTTTAGTTAATGAGGCTTTGAAAGTCATATCTATGAATTCTACCTAAAGGCAATATTATGTTTATGTGCACAGATGGACAGAGTGAGAGAGACACCAGATGCGGAAAATGGGAATGAACAGATGTAAGGAACAGAGGCCTTAGGCCCTGCCACGTCTCATATATCAACCTCTCACACCTAATTTTGCCCTTGGCCTCAAGTACTCTCAGGATCAGAATTAAACCGGATTAGTGAGTTGATTACGACAAACATGAGATTACACAAGCAAAAACTAATCGCACGCACATGCTCTGCATGCTTGTTTTTATGTTTTTCCTGTAGCCTAATACCACTATAGATAAACACTCGAAAAGACCCATGAGGAAAATTATTGAATCACACTGATGCTTTCATTTACATATTTATTTATTTATTTATTTATTTATTTATTTATGTAATGCTAAGAAGCAGTGACTCATACTCTCAGCCATTTCTTCAGTCATAGAAGAGACGCAAATCTCCCCTCTCAGAGAGACACACCATTTAACTTTACTGCACTGGCTGTGAGGGGGTGTAAGTGAGCGTGAATAATGTGGGACATTAAAGCACTGGAGATCACCCACTCCCTTCTGCTGACTATTCAAAAGAGACTGTCTGACCATTTTGTCCACTGTACCACATTTGACTTAATAACAGTAACTCAATCACATTCATACAATCTGTTAGATATAGATTTTTTTAGAGAGCTACATCCATACTCGATTTCTAACTCAATTTCATCCGAAAGCCATTTAATCAAGATAGCGAAAGTGCCATTTTTTTTGTCAATTTTGAGAATGCTGTATCAGTTTGTTCTAAGTGTTTTGATTATCTGTGCAAATCAAATGTATATTTGTGGTTTCTATAACAACATACTCAGTTACATAAAGCACATTAATACCCTTGCACAGTAGAGAATCTCTTATGGATGAGCTGAATAATCACCGGTTGCCATAGAAACTCATGCAGTGTAAGGCAGCAAACACTAGTTGAACTTCGGCACAAATTAGTGTGTTCCATGACTAACTCAGCTAGTGCCTCCATGGTTTTGAGATACAACTATCACACCGACCAGTTTTTGCAGACATGTGTTCATGACTTGTAAAGGTGACAAAGACATGAATCAATTACAACAGCATCTTCAAATCTTCCACATGCTAAACGGCATCCTGTTCTTCGCACAGGAAAGAGCACAGCCAATGCTGTTTCCATGACAACACAGCCAGGGGATAACAGGTTCTATTTTTTCCCTTCTGTGCAGAATCCCAACCCATTACCTCAAGAGCAAAAAAATCTTCTGTTTTTTGAAGATAGCCTTGAGAAAAACTAAATGAAGATGAGCTTTGAGCAGTGTCTCCTATGTCAGCTGTACAGAGAAAAGACCTCATATCACATGCCAAAAGCAGATGGCATCTGCAACTTTCAGACAGGGCTGCTAGTGTACTGTGAAACCATCTCCCAACTGAATTATGGGTCAGGAATACACATCACACCAACTTATCAAGTTTTTTGGAGGGGAATCTGGTAAGATATCCATCTCCCATATCTTGAATATTTACCAGGCCAAATAGAGGTCTATAGTTTTTTGCAGTGCTTAATTTGTGCCGGATCCTGCCGGAACAGGATCCGGGACCTCTCGTTTTTTGTCTGTCTGTTTCCGGTACCTGTTTGCGTGGATCCAGTATGTCTCATCAGAAGAAGCGTTATGGGTGCTTCTTACACAAGTTAAACAGGCGCAGTTAAACAGAATAGAGTGCAACAGGGATTCCGGAAGCAAAAACTCCATTCATTTTCTCCATAAAAAAAATGCCTACTGTGAGCTACAATGTTGTTAATCGATGGTATTTGCTTCTGTTGAAGACATCAACACACATTATTTCAGCTTATTTTTAATAAACAGTGGAATTCCTGGTAAAAAAAAAAAAAAGCATTACCAATGATGCTGTACAGAAAATGACACCAATCAGAGAGTCGAAAAAAGCAACACGCGCCAAAAGATCTTGTTAGCTCCGCCCACTCCCATGAAGCACTGCGGATGGCGTAATCCAGTCGCTCTCTCTACGCTCTCAAAATACTTAAATGTTTGTATTTATATGCATATTTTCCAATAAACTTAAAACACATTGTTTATATATATATATATATACTATATAATCAACATTTGTAAATGAGTAGTTTTATGTTTCTCCATTCTTTTTATTTTGATTATACTGTTCGCAATGCTTCATGGGATTGTAGTTCTTTTCCTCACTAAAGGCGTTAAGTACAGTCTTATACCTTTGTATTTTTGTCTGATTTTCAAATACCTTTTTGCTTCAAAGCAAAGTTTGCAGTGTTGTGATTCACCTTGTAGCTGATTGTCTTGGTTCATGGCTTATAACTCTTTAATGAAGACTTTTTAAAAAAAAACTATTAGAAAAATGAATGAAAAAATACTTACCTTTGCATTCCGGCACCTTCGAATTTACAAATTAAGAAGTGATTTTATGTAAGAGATCATGTACAGTGACACACAGAGCGAGAGAGTGGTGTGATACAGCAAATGATGTAATGTGGGGGCAAATTCCAATCATAAGTAAGCATCCCTATGCCCTACTCACTCCGAAGGGCAGAGCCCTTGAAGTGGGGACTTTGGAGGGAGCAGGGCAATTGAGTGTCATAATGAAGCCATTTGGATTCGCACTTGGCGAAGGAAACAATGAAAGACCCAGTAATTTCCTCAATAGCCTCACTTGGAATGTTACCGCGACAAAGCTAGGCAGCAACAACAGGAATATCTTATTATTGCTGTTAATATGATACAAATAAATGTGCATTAATGAAGTTTTTAAAATATGCTTTATATGTGTCTGTGTTCCCGATCTATGAAACTTTTTTTTTTAACTTAATATGAAATGCATGATGAAAATGTGTAGCATATCACAACCAACCAAAAAAAAAAAAAAAAAAACTTGAATTATTCTGTTTATACAGTATGTTAACTTAAACTCTCTCGCCATATCTAGATTTAAAATGAATCGTGAGGACTTGTCACCCTAGGTCACATGACCATAAACGTTTAAATTACTTCCTTGAAGTGACCATCGCATGTTCTCTTCGCTAACATGATTGTGGAAGGGCCCTTCGTTGAATGGATTCAGTTATTCACTTTCGCTTGGAACGGCCCTACGAATGACGTTCCCTCCACGAATTGCCCTTCAAGGGTGCAAAAATGCCGTTTGGAATTCACCCTAGGTGTATGATGAAAAGTGGGTTGGCACTGTTGCGCACTAGAAAGTGTTTGAATGCTGCGAATGACCAATCAGAATCAAGTATTCCAGAATGTTGCGTAATAAGTGATTATAAAACATACAAGTTCAACTACTATCCTTGCATTTTTTTTTTTTTTTTTTCGTTTTTTTTTTTTTTTCGTTTTTTTTAATGATACTGTAAAATTAGAACAGAGTTTGTCCCGATTAACCACATCTCTGGACAGGAGAAATTGAAATATTGTAGTGGATGAATACAAATGATTTTGTAATGAGACTTTGGCCACTGACCCTAATATCAAAGTAGTTCTTCTCCTCGACTGGGTGACATATGCAAAATTCATTGCTAGGGAAAAAAATGTGAATTCAAATGAAATCCAAATTCAAATTAAATGGGCTGTCAATCAAAATATTCCATGGATATAGTCCTACTTTTCTTTTTTACCATTCTAGATGGAGAGATATTAAGGTTATGTTACATAGGATAATGTATAGGATAATGGATATATGGAATCATTTCTTCAACATTTTGTATTTTGGAAAGGAACATAAGTTGATCCTTATGAATATGTACATACAGAAATATTTACATGTCTTTGCCAAAGCTTGTAATATCAATTATGTAGTGAATTGCTGTATTATTTAAAGCACAATCGCTTTTTTGAATTTGGAATTATTAGGATTACTGCAGGAAATTTTCTTGCCCCAATTATGTCCCACATAATTCTACTTATAATGCATATGTTTTCATAAAATTGTAATCGTGTTCTTGCAGCCCACTCTCTGGTTCCTCTGCAGACCTCAGGAAGTAGCTTTGGGGCTTCATTATGAGAGTAGCGAGATGAAAGGTGAGGCTGTATGAGGTATTGATGTCTCCACTGCACTGGCATATTCAGGACAGTCCTGTTGTTCCTCCCGCTGTCATCTAGCTGTGCTGTGCTTGAGTTTATCAATGATGGCTTTGATTGAGTTGCAAAAAGGGGAAGCTAAAGCACAGATAGTCATCTTAGACATGGCAATGGGTTTTTGAGTTTAGCCCACCAAGACCCTGTATTATCATTGACCTAATGACTGGAGATAACCCAAAGGTCAGTATTTTCTGACTGATGTGGATTTAATCATGGGTAGCCCTCCTTTTGCCTGTGTATCAGATGACTCTGCCTTATTCTTTGTAATGCATCTTTGAAGCACGCATTGTAAGTCTTAACAATTATTTATTTAGTTTTTATATGTGTATAAAATCTTTGCTTCCAAACATTGTACTTCAAAACATGCTATTTAATTTAAAGGTTTTAATTACCCCCCTTACAAAGTTTTGCCCCTACAGAAATGAATAATACTTTTCATAAATTCATTTAAAATCAAAGTTGCTTCATTGCGGCCATATTTTTATTTATTTTTTTGATCATAGTTTGTGTTTTGATGAAAAGTCTATATATAAAATTCAATATAGCTCAGATTTCTTGCTGAATATATTTGTACAGTCAATCACAAATCTCTTTCCCAGTGTATATGTGTTTTGTGTGTTTTTAGTTGCATTCAAGCTGAACACCAACACTTCCACTCAGTCTCAGTCTGCAGTGACTCCCGCCTTGATAAGTTGGTGTGATATGTGTATCCCTGACCCTTATTCTTTTTTCCTCAAATATTTAATGTATACGTTTTTGCATTCATTTAAACATTTTTTTTTTCTTTTTCAAAATGAAACCTTTTGTTAATTAACATTTTTGCCACTGCTTCTGGCGAAAAGATTAACCCTCATCCCTCCCTCGCACTTTGTAACAAATCCTTCCCTCACGCGTCAAAATGACCCGAAGCCCTGAAATTATACTTAATTTCTTTTTTTTGTCCAGAAAGCTTATTTCATTTCATTTTGATAATGTTTTTTCTATTTTTAATGCAATTTTTTGGAGATATTTTTGTTATTTTTTATTTTATTTACCTTTGAATTACTAGATTTTATCAATAAATAATTAAATATTAATTTAAGCACATTCTTCACATTCTTTCAACTTAAATTCAAAATAACTCACAATTTCATGCATAACACTTTTATTTCAGCTCAAAATATCTTACATTGGGTGTCTTTGCCGACCTCTTGTGGAAAAAAATAATATAACATGATATTTCATGACTCTTGCCACTAGATGGCCTTATAGCTCTATATGGAGCAAATGAGCTGTTCCGCTGGGTCCTAAAGTCATTTCTCTCTTCAGTTTGCATTCAGATACAAATGATTTTTTGGTAAAGTTTTAGCATTTTTAGTTTGAATTTTGATCATTTTTAGGTTTGTATACGTGTGTAGCAACTCATAATGTAATAACTGCACATAATGTAATAAGTATTACATTATTATTGTGATAAAATGTTCATAATTTAGTAAGTTTCTCAAAACATAATAAAATCTTGAGCTCATAATGTAATAACAATTTTTACATTATGAGAAATTTATTACATTATAAACTCACCAAAAACGTCATATTTTCATTATTGTAATAGCTTTTAAAACATAAAAAAATTAGTATTGTCTTACAGTACATTTTTAAAAATCTAAATCAAGTCTTAAACTACCTGTGAAATGCAACAGATTTAAATATTCATGCAATTATTATCATTATAATAATTATTATTATTATTATTTTTATTAAAAATTATTCCTTTATAGTTAATTTTAAAAATCTAAATCCAGTCTTAACCTGCCTACAACATCCACCAGATTACTGCTACTGCTACTACTACTACTAGTAGTAGTAGTAGTAGTTTAAAGGTGTAAAAGCTATTTATCTTTCTTTTTTTCTTTTTTTACATTACAAAACCCAACAGTTTTAGCAGGGGTGTGTTGTACTGTATTATTTAGTTCACACACTGACACACTCACACACATACTTGAATATGTGGTTCACAGGGACTCTCCATAGGTGTAATAATTGTTATACTGTACAAACTGTATCTTCTATCCCCCTACCCGACCGCTAAACCTACCCATCACACAAAACTTCTGCATTTTTACGTATATTGTTTTAAGCCATTTGGTTTACAAGGACACGTATACCTGTACAGACATACACACACACACACACTCGCTCGCACACACACACTTTTTTTTTTCTTCTTCTTTTTTTTTTACAATATTTAAACAGTGTTGGTATTTAACACTGTTTGACATTTAACATAAGTATACCATATGTATACTAGAAGTAGAAATAGTAGTAGAAGAAGTAGTAGTAGTAATAATAATAATAATAATAATAATAGTAGCAGTATCAGTAATCTGGTGGATTTTGTAGGCATTTTAAGACTTAGATTTAGATTTTTAAAATGTACTCTAAAGGAATACTAATGCTTTATGTTTAATAAACATATGATAATAATAATAATAATTGCATGAATATTTAAATGCTGCATTTCACAGGTAGTTTAAGACTGGCTTTAGATTTTTAGGGAATACTAACATTTTTTATGTTTTAAAAGCTATTACAATAATGAAAATATGACATGTTTTTGGTGAGTTGATAATGTAATAATTTTCTCATAATGTAAAAACTATTACATTATGAGCTCAAAATTGTATTACATTTTGAGAAAATTATTACATTATGAAAATTTTATTACAATAATAATGTAATACTTATTACATTATGTGTAGTTTTTACATTATGTGCAGTTATTACACTGAGTTGCTACATGTGTGTATTGAAGCATTCCTCGCATTCTATTCATTCCTAAGGGGGTCAAATTGACTCGTGAGGGAAGGATTTGTTACTTTTTTAAATTTCAACTCCTCGAATCCAGTCTTTATTTTGTTTTTGTCTGTGTGTGTGTGTGTGTGTGTGTGTGTGTGTGTGTATTCGTGGTTCAAGTACAACAAAAGTCCTAGGGTCTTGGACCACTCTGACGAACACTCAATTTTAAAAAAAAATGGAAAAATGACCCGAGGGAAGAATGAGGATGGGGACACCATGTTGAGATCACATGACTAAACACTTACTAATAAAACTGCCCCATATCGGACACTATTGCATCCGCGCTGCTGTCAAAATGAATGCAATTTGGTCAAATATAAATATGACCAGGGCACTTTGTTTGGAAACCTAGTATAAAGGAACGGAAACAGGACATGCGGTCTTTTAACAGAAACCTTTGAGTCCCAAGCCAGATATCTGCTGTTTTGTTTTCCATCAAGAATCTTTTGAAATGCAGGGAACGTATTTGATGTGTCCCAAAACCCAGAAGTTCAGATCATGACGTGGAATTAGATAAAGAGTCATTACTAAAGTGCCCTCCAATTCAATACAGGCCCTTGTTTAAAAGGCCTTGTTTTTTTTTTCTTTTTTTTTTTTGAGACTAAATGTTAGATGAAATGTTAAATGGATGTCTCCAGAAGTGTTGGGCACCATATGGGCTGCAAAGATGGAAGGGGGATTATGTAGGAAGAGCAGGGGGAGGGTATCTGTCATCTCAGAATGTGTGACATTCATTAACACCAATGCAGAGACGTCACAGCATGATTATTTATAATCAAAAACACCTCTCCGCTCCTCTCATTTCCTATCTGCTAACAGACACATTCAAATCAATCCCAACGCAACAAGGAATGAGTGGAAATCACTTCATGAATTATCTATTGGAGAGAATGAAATCCTTGATTGTGTCTCTGTGTTTGATTGAGTCATTTTGACAGTGATTACTGGAAACACTTTAAAAAGAATCATGCTAAAATGACTTTTTACTTCAAAAAGATCAGAATGATTAGTTCATATTTCTCCGATGACTCCAAATGTTCTGTGAAATGACATCTATGAACCTCTGTTACCTCAAACTCTTGCAGTATATTTTGTCACCCTGCTCAGTCAGAGCTTTAAGACTGAGCTGAAGTCTATCATGTGAAAAGGAAGTTATTCCATAATCATACTGGTCACTGATAAACTGCAATCAAAACAGAAGACTAATAGTCAGCTTTTATTTAGAAAGGATCCCAAAAAATAAACAAGTTGGCACACATTCATTTACAAAATGGTAGAGAGAGCGGTCCTTCAAATTACATGGACTTGTTCAACAAATATTAAGTTTATCATGACAAAACCAAAAGTGTTATCCAGTATCTGTCTCCCGGTCTAGTGCGAAAGACTGGGGAGAGAAAGGCTGAAGAAGTGAGAGAAAAAAAAAGGCAATAAAAAAAAATCAAAACTGTACATAATTGTGATAATAATCTAAGTTTACAAATGTACTCTCACTTTTGGGGGGACATCTCTTGTTTTTTAATCTTGGCTTATTGCAATATCAAGTGTTAACTGTTACGGTTGCCATTGCTTTTATAGGAAATAGTCATTTAACTGTAAGATAAACTTTGAATCATTATCATTTTCAAACGAAATGTTCTATCATGGTAGCTATCTTAAATACTGAAGAATAAGCACTGATGTTTTTGCCTGTAATATGGAATTTATCACATTTTATGAAAGAATATATTAAAACTAGATGCTTGAAAAAACAAATTCAAGATGCAGAGTGAAAATTTAAAAAGCCATATTGTAGTGTGAATGCTAGTAGCTATAAAGTAAAAACAAACAAGCAAAAAATAAATGAAATAAAAAATCCTTGATAAATCACTGTGTATACCATCCAACTGTACATTTAGTAACAAAACTTACAGAATGTATTGACTACATTCACATTGATGACAGATTAATATATGACTATATTTATCAATAATTTTGGCACATTTAATTATTTGGCATTTTTAACAGAGCATTTTGATGATGTGTATGCTTCTATTTATTTCACAGCAAAACATATGCAATAATACAATAGGTACTTTTTTAAACATTTTCCATTTTTGTTATGTTCATATTGTAAACACTTTTTTCTTTTTCTGTTTTAATACCATAACCGCTACCCTGATTTTCTTGATAAACAAGAAAATACAAACAGATTCTTGAAACCAAACAAGTTCATGAAAGTAAGAGAACATAACAGCGGCACCCACTTTTCAAACAGATTTCAAATGTCAAGCATTGCTAGATATTTCATATTAACACCAAAATGTTAATGAATATATCAGAAGAGGACTAATAAATTACAAGATAAGCAACATATTTGGCATTAAAATGTGAAACTAGTAGCTAAGCTCTTAAAAGTATGTTGAGATTATTTACAGATTTAATTAACTGGTATGTAAGCAGGTTTATTTAAAAGCCATTTCTGTGAAAATACATAAAAATACTTTTTCATAGAGTTTTTTTGTTTGTTTGTTTGTTTTATTAATAAAAAGACATTTCACATCCTGAAGCAGACGATGGTAAAATGTGCTTGAGCTGAAATAGACATCGGATGGCGTCAGCTACGAAAACAGACAGACTTTATTGACTTCTCTTTTTCCCGCTTCTGTGAGTCTCAAGTTTGTCGTCAAAAATATCCATTACAGGGGGTAGATGTCTTTATCTCAGCCGGCGTATTTCCAATAGGAGAGTGCATCTTTTGTTATAAAGGGCCAAGGAAGGATTATGTATGTCTCTTATGACATCAAATGAGGCCTCCGTGTTCCATTCAGATGAGAGAGAGGGGAGAAAGACAGGAAAGAGAATAGAACGCGCTCTATTGAAAACCATTGTGTAAGGCACTCGGCAGGTTCTTATCCATCAGGAGAGATCAGTCAGACTGACGTTCATTCCCACACCAGGTCTAACAAAGGGCACCGCATGTACTGCTTTAGGGAACTCAGGACTCATCACACGTCCATTCTCGCCAGTACTTCCAGTTATAGACAGTCTCGCTTTGCTCCTCATAGCGTCCGAAAAGGTCACCTGGAACACACGCACATAGACGCAAACGGAGAAACGCACGCACACCAAACAGAGAGATGGCAGAAAGTTAGAGCGTATCCCACGAAAGGGCTTCAATCTTATTTTTAAAATGTTTAGTTGAAAATGCAGATGTAAATTTGATGTGGTGGAAAAACATTGAAAATGAGGAGCAAATTTACGAGCAAACACCATTCAGAAAATCATATCGCAAGCAGGAAATGAGGGAGACGGGCGATACAACAACAAAAACAGTCATACATGACAATGGGGTTGACGGAACAAAATCACACAGGATGTACAAAAAACTTTTCTCTCCAATATATGTGCAGTTGGCGGGGAGAAGTCAAGTTTTTTTTTTTTCACTAGGAACACCAGTACATACGATCCAGTTTACGGTCCAAACCTCCTCATTCAATAGAACATTCAGGGAATGGAACAGATGGAAGCCAAAAGAAGCGTGCACGGGGACAGATTGGAATGACGGCCGCGTATCCTACCCCCTTAAATTTTTACACTTTCGATCCCATATACGTTGTACCCTTCCTTATAAGTGGCAAAATTCTGTGAATTCTGCGAGGAAGTGGGATTAATATTCTGTGCATTCTTTGCCACCTTCATGCGCTTGGCCTCGGCTCGGGACTTGTAACAGAACTCGACCAAGGCCACCAGCATGGCCAAGCCCAGGCCGCCCACTAGGATGTAGAAGACCCCAGCCACATTGCTCAGGCTGAGAGCGCTGGTCTTCTCCTGTAAATGCACATGAGACACGGGTCAGTGGTCAGGGAAAGTATGGCATATATGTAATAAGCATTCATATGCATAAATAAGACAATATTTAAGTGGCAGTTTTACGTCTATGTGGATACAAATGCACAGCTCAGGACAGTAATGTTAAAACAATAACTGTGCTAAGTAGAATGCGCTACTGGTTAATGTGCCCTTGAAGCGATGCAAATGGGGGCATTCAACAATTCTGCTTGAATGGGATGGATTTACTAAAGCCTTTAACATTCGCTTGAAAGTTACATACAAAACCAACAATGTGGTCTTAAATCACAGTTCTTATATTCCCACATGCTAATGGCTGTAGTAAATATTATTTCTTTGTTGAATTCACAGTTATAGCAGGGGTTAATGTGCTATGCTTAGCTGTGATATGAATTATGCTTGTGTAAGAAAGCCTACAGGACCATTTAAAGGGATGCTCAAGAGAGGCATCTGAATGGAAGGCATAGCATTTGACACAGGGAAGCAGGTGACAGGCATTGTGGGTAAAAGACAGGAGATCAACACACAAATATACACACCTACAGAAGGTCTTTGGGGGATAGGGGCTGTCAGTTAGATATTCTTTCCAAATATTAATGTACTGTACTGTGCACAGAATGACCACACATAAAACACATGACACATAGACAGATACAGAGCTTACTTTTTCTTTTTTTGGTAATGTGCAATTGTTACCTTTAAGGATCCAACCTTGGATTTTAAAATGTATAATTAAAAACATTATTTAACCATTTAAAATCTTAAAAAAAAATTATTTTGTTGATTTTTAACCGTATGCAGATGAATTCAGTCACATTAAATAATATTTTTGACTTTACCTGTTAATTTAGACGTTACCACATGAAGCACATTTTTTACAGTGTGTTTAATAATAGCAATAAATTGGGGTTGCAAAGGTGGAATTTTAAGAATTAAATACACCAAAATTGATCAACCATACTCTACTACTGAATATTGCCTATGGTGGTTACAACCCTGCAACTGAGATATACTTTGACTATATGGCTATGAAAACAACCTTTGTTGCAGAGAGTGTATTGTTTTATATACCCATTTTTGTTGTATTATAAAAGTG